>JBAMJV010002893.1:0-255000 GCA_037951105.1 Echinarachnius parma | reverse complement strand
ACTGAAGATCTAAAGCTAGTTACGCCTCACCTCTAATCATCCATTCACTTTACCATACCATACCATTATATATATTTATTTATTTAATTTCATATTTTGTTTATTTAGTTATTTGATTTTTTTGTCAAGTATGATATTACGGAACTTTGGTCACCAGAGTATGCCGATGGTTGTTTGTCGGTTTAATTTGTGCCCAGAGATTACTTGTGTTTTTAAAAAAATATGTTGTATTTAAAAGATCTATGAGGAAGTGTACTTTGGGGAGCTGCCGCCAGATATTGGAGGTACCTACCTCAACTTTGCCATGTGCTCCGCCCGGCTGGCAGACAAGGGGCTGGAAGATGTGGAGCCACTGTACAAACGGTGAGTTCAGAGAATACCCTTTTAGACCTGCAGTCCGTGTTGGGTGTTGCAAAAAGAGTTGCAATCAATTGTAAAGTTGCAATTTGGAAGTCAGAACATGTGACTAAATTGGGCAAATCTGATTGGTTCATATATTCTGACTTGCATTTAATTACAACTTTCCAATCAATTGCAAGTCTTTGTGCAACACCCAAAGAGCAGTATAACCCCTTGCCAAATATAAATTAAAACAAAATTAAAATAGATCACATATTGCTCCTAACCATTGAAATTATTGAAAAGTTTGTCTAATTTGGTCCAGTTTACTTCCAATTTTTCATCTTTTATTTTTGTTTGTATACATATACAATGTATGTACCCCTTGAGATTGACATATATGCCTTTAGGCCAAAACAAATAAATTGTTGGATTGGTGTATCCCGCCCGACCCTAAAAATACCGCCGACCCTAAAGGTTTTTTCTGATTTTTTTTTTTTTTTTTATTAAAAAAAAAAAAAAAACCCTACCTACCTACCCTAATGTTTGGTTGCCCGTTACTCCAATCCAACAATTTATTTGTTTTGGCCTTAGTGTGAACCACGCAGCGTAATAGCACAGACCAATTAGCTATGGCTCCTACCTTCTTATAATTCTTACATGTTTTATCAGTAATGATTTGCTATTAAATGTTCTTTTCTTTTTGTCTCGGCATCTAAATAAAGAGTGCTAGAAATTTGCATCAGTCTTGTTGAAAAAAAATTTGTCCATCAGTTGCACCTATGAAATGATAAATTCAAATCAATATGTTATTTTCAATCTAAATGTTTAATTTTACTTTTCTTTTTGAAAGAGCTCTTGAGATTCGGATAAACGCAGTCGGCAAGAATCACCCGTCAGTTGCACAGACCTACACTTCATACGGCTCCTATCTCTTGCGAGTCAATCAGACAGAGAGGGCGCTGGAGATGTTACAAGACGCACTCAAGATATCCGAGGTGGGATATACGTGTACAATAAATGTTGATATCTTTGCATGATAATTTGAAAAGAAATCAATGTTTTTCTAATTCCTCTCTTATCCGTGAAATTGCAAGAGAATATCATGACCATCATTCACAACTCAATTTTACAAATTTACATGCAATTTATATACTTTTTGTATTTTCTTTCTTTTTATCCCGAAACAAACTAGCTATAACTGTTTCTTTTTATGCATATTTATGGCCCATTGTCTATATCAAAAAATATATATAATGACAATAATCATATATATAATGACAATAATCATATGTATTTTTGTAAATTTCTCTTTAGATTGCTAATGGACCTGAACACCAGAATACTCTGCTGATTCTGGAGAATATTGCTCTGGCGTATGTAGCACTAAAAAAACACGACGATGCCCATATGTACTACGACAGGGCAGGTGATTATTAATCTTCTCTATTACGGTATTTCATTTTTTGTATCATTCATTCTTTCTTTTTCATTGTCATTTCTGTTTTTCTTCACTCTCTCTTTGAGAATATTACTTTGTGTATGACCTTTGCAAAACAGATTAATATGCACTTGTGTACTATGGTAGAACAGATACCTATAATTCTCATTGCCTTACTTTTTTCTTAATCTGTTCTTTCTAATAAGGAAATATTGCTACCTCTAGCATTGCTACTTCTATCAAATTTCCCAACTTTTTGTCATGTATGAATTACAAAAAGTTACGTAGCACCCTGCTCTTTCTCTCCTGTCGATATCTATTTCTAGGCGAGGTTCTACACAAGCAGGACCGTATGAGTCTTTCGCATCCCGCGCTCAACAGCGTCATGGCCAGCTACTACCTGGGAAATGGCCGCGAGGATGACGCACAACGTGCGCTGGCCCGTATCGTCACCACCTCGTTCGCAACTGCGCGGGATTTTGCAGCCCTCGACTACCTGGATTGCAAGATGGCGGAGCGTCCAGTCAGGCCCTATGAGCTATCTGTCGACTTTGGCATTGAGAAGTGAGTTTGTACTCTTTTTAATCACCTTATAATCATGAACCTGTATATTTTAGTTCTTATGTCTCTGAAATGAAATGGCATTAAGTTTTGACGTTGTCTGTCGATCTGTCCCATCTCTTTATTGAGATATCTTAAAAAATGGATCGATGGATTACCACCCAAACTTTGATTATAACTATATTTATCTTGAGGAGCCAATTAACCGAGTAGATTTAAGGGTAATGAGATGAAATATCAAATGTCAAAGGTCCCGATATGAATGCAAAAATAGCTTGTTGTCACGATGGAGAGAGGGAGCTTTGGGGCAGAGACATACAACAACTGCTACAGCCAGTTTGTTACCAACAACCAGCAAGAAGAGGGTGTTCGTTATTGTTTATGTCAAATAATTTGGGGACACATGCCCCCACACCCTTGCCACTCCAACCATGTAATATTGTTTGTTCTACTTCAGGTTTCCAACCGACCAGATGCTCCTGAATCGCAAGCTGACCCACCTTTTACCCCAGGGTGGGGCGGATAAAATTGTAATCTTACTGGAGATAGGGGGCTTCAGGGCAGAGACATACATGTACAACACCTGCTACAGCCAGTTTGTTACCAACAACCATTGAAAAGAGGGTGTTAGTCCATCTAGTTGGCAAATAATTTTGAGGAACATGCCCCCACACCCTTGCCACTCCAACCATGAAATATTGTTTGTTCTCCGTCAGATTTCCAACCGACCAGATGCTCCTGAATCGCAAGCTGACCCGCCTCTCATCCCAGGGTGGGTTGGATGAGATGCATGCCCTATTGGAGAGAGGGGGCTTTGGAGCTGAGACAGACAACAACTGCTACAGCCAGTTTGTCGCCAACAACCAGCGAGAAGAGGGTGTTTGTTATTGTTTATGTCATAATTTGGGGACACATGCCCCCACACCCTTGCCACTCCAATAATGAAATATTGTTTGTTCTCTTTCAGGTTTCCAACCGACCAGATGCTCCTGAATCGCAAGCTGACCCACCTCGCACCCAAGGGTGGGGCGGATGAGGTGGTAACCCTACTGGAGAAAGGAGGCTTTGGAGCAGAGACGTACAACAACTGCTACAGCGAGTTTGTCTCAAACAACCATCGAGAGGAGGGGCTCAAGATAATGGAGAATGCCGCAGAGAAGTTCCCGGAGGAATTGGTGAGAAATGTTTGATGAGGGCCGGGCCATAAATAGTTCACACATTTCTTTTGGCAATTCAATGATATTTTTATTTTTTATTCACAAAGAAATTATTTATTTTTGATTAGTTACAATAGTATTGTGCAAAATATCAACAAATTAATATTTTGCTTTGAACTTTTATTAATTATTCATCAACACCTGAATTCACAAAGAAATTATTTAGGGTCAGTATCCTCTCTGTTTAAATTTACTTTATAAAAAAGCAGCATCACATTGTGTGATCCCCCTGAGTTGATTTCATATCCTTTGGGTTTTTATGTCAGGTTTACATACCTTTAGCTTCTGACACGCGCGAGCATTGAAAAGGGTTGCTGGGAAGTACCACCATCAATTTTTTAATTAAGACACTTTTCAGTTCAATTTTGTCAAGTTCTCAAGTTTTGAATAAAATCATTGAAACAGCTTTAAATAGCAATAATCAATGTTCACCATTTTGCCTCATTGTCATTTATTTCTTGTACCGTAAAACTCTGTGTATAAGTCACACTCGTGTATAAAACGCACCCCCAACTTTCTAAAAAATAAAAACAATTTTTTTTTTTTTTTTTTTTTTTTTTTTTTTTTTAGAATATTTTTTTTCATGAATATTCATATATTCATGAGGTAGCAATGCTCATTAAATATGCAAAATACTAAATTCATTAATAACTTTTTTGTTGAGAAAAATGTAGAACCACTGTTTAGAAAATTGAATATTAAATGAGTGCTGCTACTCATGAATATCTGAATATTCAATTAGTAGCAGTGTTACTGCTTAAAAACTTGCATTTTGTTTTGCTAACCACTATTATTTATGTAGGAAAAAGGTATATTTTGATAAATGTTCCCCCTTATATCAAGCTCTTGTCATGCCCTAGACCAGTGTAATATGCATTAAACATGACTACAGGGTGTCCCAAAAAAAAAATTAAAAAAAAAAAAAAATAAGACGCACCCCCCACTTTGAAAATTTTCCGACGGAAAAAAAGTGCGTCTTATACACGGAGTTTTACGGTAATTAACTTTTGTATTGTCAACTGCCAGATAATTCTTGAAAACCTGGCCAAGTGCTACGCCTTCTACAAACGCAACGAGGACTCGGCCCGCATCCTGGAACAGGCCATGAAGGTGGACCCGGAGAACCTGGACCTGCTGGTCCTGAGGGTGAGGGTACTGGCGCTAGGGAACCAGCTCCAGGATTCAAAGGCTCTGATAGAGACTGGCCTGCCCATCGCTAAGAAGAAGGATGCAGCAGAGATTATCGCACAGGTTGGTGTTTTGGGTTTGCTAAGCCTCTAAACTGCTAAATAGTGGGGGGAAAATACACTGGGACTCAGGGTTAATCAGGCCCTGAAATGCCGAAAAGAGCCACCTGAAATCATAAGAGTCCCCATCAATTTTCCATGCTGTTAAATGAAATTGCAAGGACTTTAATACTTGTCTTAATTCTTTAGAAATTAGTACTTGAATAAATTAACTCATCTACCATCAACTAAAGCTTGGTTTAAAAAAAGTCAAATGTGTATAATTATACAGTTCATTCCATGCTTACCTAATATGCTTACCGAGAATGGTGGCTTAGCGGTTAGAGTGTCCGCCTCATGCACGGGAGGTCCCGGGTTCGAACCCATGACCGGGTCATACCAAAGACTTTAAAAATGGTACCTTCTGCCTTCTAGCCAGACACTCGGCATTTATAGAATGGAGAAGGGAAAAGTTGATCACACGAGTTACCAGAGGACTGGCCCCCTTCTGTAACTTTCGCTACATTTAGTAGACGCGTGGCCTAGGGCTAATGAAACGGAGATAGGCGCCGCCTTATGTGCCAAACATTGAAGGAACAAAGTTAACTTGTGATTATAGTTGTTAACCAGCATCGCCAAGGGTTGATTGTGAATTTTTGAGGTGATGATCGAGGATTAAATTGTTAATGGTGGTCATTGCAGTTGTATTTGTAATATTGGTGGTGATTCCCTTTGTGACAGTTCAGTGCAGGCAGTTGAATCATCGCTTTACATGTACTGTATTGTACTGTCAAACTTGTGTATATAGTGACTACCTATTAAAGGAAAACAAGGAAAATTGGCCACTGTAGACAGGTGTCTTCTATGGACAGGTTACATAGCATTGTTTTTCTCTGCAGGGGATCCCTCTTGGTGGCCTCTATAGACAGGTTGGCTGATATAGATGGGTGGCCACTAAGACAGGTTTTACTGTATTATCGATTCCTATATGCATCGACATCTATATTTCACAATATAATCTTTTCTCTTCTCTTTATTTTAATTCTTCTCATTTATATCCAGCTGGAAAACTTCATGGGGCTCATCAATGAAGCACTGGGTGGACAGAAGTAGAGCAGAGGTAGAGGCTGCAGAATGTATAAGATGTGTATAATATAATCATACCTGCCAACATTTCAATTCTGGAAATAGGGACAAATTTGGCCGGGGGTCCAGGGGGCCGCCTAGGCCCAGGGCGGGGGTCCAAGCTGACACAAAAAAAGCACTTTGAAGAGCCATTAGAGGCTTAAGATTATACCGGATTAATAGGATCTTACACTATCTACACACCTGAAAAACACACAAGGACCATGCACAGACTGGAGGCTAAACATATACCAGGAGTCATAGAATCAGCTTACACTTTAACACAATAAAGTGTGAAAGTGTATCAAAAATGGCCGAGTTATAAATATTAATATTAATATTAGATGCAGGTCCCTCTTGGAGTACAGAGCAAAAGAGCACTAAAGAGGCTAACCTGGAAAAATTGGGACGTCCCGATTTCAGGCCTTTAAAAAATTAAGAAATCTGGACTGTCCCGGAAAATTCGGGACGGCTGGCAGGTATGTATCATTCTTGGGGGTGGTCACTGGTGCATGAAGAGTTGCGGTCATTCACAGATTTTTGATTAAAAGCAATTCAGAACATATGCGAGCTTAATTTGCCACATCGCCCAGGGCTGGTCCCGAAAAATAGGTAGTGACTAACGGATACGTGATGAATGTACGGAAGTGGTTGGCCATACATATATCAATACAGGCGCGCGACCGCAGGCTCACAACACGTCGGAAATGTGTATGATTTCTGCAATTATTTCTTTTTCATTGCCATTGTACAAATAAATGCACAGGATTTTATTATATTGAGTATAACTCTATAGGAAAGTTATACAAAAATGGGTTTAATCCACATTTGCCTTTACTAACAAAGACAATACTTACCAATTGCAAAAACGAAATCAGATGTAAAATCATGTACTTATGAATATGGAATCTGCCGCTATGTCAGTGGTTACATAACCTGCTTTTGTTAGTGCAAGGTCAGATGACGTTTCATATGGTACAGTTTGAAAACATGGCAGCCTCCAGTGTTCAGGCAAAACAGATTATAGTGATTTCAAAAACATGGATTATATTTCCATTATAAAAGATACCCAAGAGGAAATATACAACTAGAAGTGATGGGAATTATGCACCTATCAGTAACAGTAAGCGAAAATGCCAGCATTTGGCTCCCTTTTAAAAGAAATTGGTAACAATTTTAGGTGACAAATTGCACATTCATTTTAATTTACTTGAAAGTCAGAAAAATATTATATTATTCTTACTAAAATAGATATTATTGATATGACTTATACAGATGATGTACATTACCTGCAAAAATAAATTTGCAACATTCCCTTTATTTTTAATACTTGAATTTAAAATTGAATGTAATGAAATAGTCTGTACTGAAATATGTTTATGAATATGCCAAAATACATGTACCTGATGTACTTAATTTGCAAAATTGGATGTTGTATTGTGATGCATGTTTTAAAAACATTTAGTGATATAATGTAACATTTTAGATTTCTAGTGATTGGTTATTATTCGTGCCAGTATCATACGTATCAAAGTCTATAGATGTTGTTTATTCTGTGGTTTATTAAGTTATGTACACAAGTACTGTATTCGGGTTGACAGTTTAACATCGTCTTTAATTGCAACATTCCCAGTCTGGATTTAATATGTCTTTCAAATTTCCGAGCTGCAGTAATATTACACACTTAGTTTCTTTGATACAAATATTAAATCATGGATATCAAGAATCTCTTTACAATGTTTCCACAATCATTATTATATTTATGAATTATTATTGTTATGAATATACTATAAATACGCTCTAATTTTCTGGATTAAATGTGTCACATTTTTAAAGGCAGCATTACAAATGAAATTAATATATTGATTTTATATTTTGTTTAAAAAGTATATTTCATTGGGGGTAAATCATGCAAACTGTTCATTGATTGTTTGCAATTTCTTCAAAGCATTTCACATTTGACTTAATGTAAATAAAAACTTTCAAGTGCCTTTGCATTTAGGTTTTATAATGTCTTTCAAAGCATTTACATGATTTTGTGTCAACCATATAGCAAACATGACATTGTGTAGTTAATTGCCTCTTCTCGCATCATATGATCAAAAATGCTTTTTTATACATTCATATAAGACTTTGGGGTATCATTGTTGTGATAGATTTTGTCATAAATGGTACATTTTTGAGGTTTTTTTTCTGTGCACTATTTAGAACTACAAAAGTTATATATCTGGAATATATGCAAAGCATGCAAGAGCATTTATAAGCTTTCTTAGTTTCTAATTTGTATCAAGACCAGTATATGCAAAATCTGATAAGTGCAATGTACATGTAGATATTACAAAGCAAATATGGCATTTTTGAAAATATCTGTAATAATAAAAACCTTGATATCTGTATGCATCTTTTGTAGATCCGTTCATGCTGTGCTTTTATACATTTTTATATAGTAGCTTCTTCTTGTATTGTATAGCTGCTATTAAATGAGTTTACTTTTATAGAAAGCAAAATATATTTTTTAGTCTCTTATGAAATATTGTAGAGTATATATTTGTACAATGTATCTTTAATAATAGTTTATGTATTAGGTGTAAACAAAAAAGGCCAAAGCATATTAGTAAACGTATGTAGCACAAAGTATTTTAAATACCGTATATGAAAAGTGTACTTTCTATAAATGAGTATCAAGGATAATTATGCCTGCAAATAGTAACATTTTCTAATGGGATGTGAAAACATTTTTGACCGGCTATAGCAAAACACTGCACTTGTCGGTAATTCATGTTTTGAAGAAATGGGCATTTTAAGTTCACATAATGTGTGTAAAAGACTTATGATTGTAAAATTGAAACAATCATATCTTCGCCAATTATTTACCAATTTGTTAGAACAAAGCATCAAATGAAAGCTTGTGATGAGGACTTTCTAATGGTATGGAAATCTACATTTTGATTTTTACTGACAAGTGCAGGGTTTTGCTATAGCCGGTCACATTTATGCCTGCAATATTTTAGAAATTCCGACAAAGAAATAAAACATTCCTACTTTCTTCATAATGCCACTCGAGAAGTTTGCACTGAAAATTTTCTTTTTTTTACAAAACCTGTGTCATTTTCAACTTCTGTCATTTTGATATTATGAAAGCATTATGGAAGTATCGCATACTGATTTAATAAGTCATAATTGTGTAGCACTATAATAAAATCATTATCTGAAATGTGTAGCAATGCAATTAATTACTGCCAGCCATATTTTGCCTTAAATTCATTCCTAGATCATTCCCAAGAAATAATGCACAATTTTATCTTAATAGAAACCTGAAATATGCATGGTAGATTTTAGTACAATAATAAAAGGATTATATATTCGAACAAAAAGATGTTACTTTGTGATCCTACTTGTTTCATTTTAACTTCAGTCTTTATCATGTTCGTAATACAGCAGAACCTCCGGGGGTTGTTGCTTAAAAAAGAGTAGAGTTTAGTCGCAACTTTGTGATTGAACGCTTGAAATCTTACACAACTTTTGCTTGAAATCAATCAACCGTTGTGCAATGGATTTGTGTTTGTATGTGCAACACCCCCATATATTACCCTCTTGAAACAAGGTTATTTTGCTGGTCAAAGCTGTATATATTCCTTTGTTTTTTTTACCCTGATATCACAAGATACCCGATAAGAGGATAATCTCCACTGTCCCTAGGTCTCTGTTATAATGAGGTTCTACTGTAATTTTAAATGAAAATAAAAGAAGACTTAACATTTATGCCCTTGATAAGATTCATCTGATTGTGAAATTGTTACTTCAAAAAATGTTATTTTCACACAATCAACTTACTTGTTTTAGCTTGACGTTTAGTGTCTGACCGCGCCATCTAGTGGTCAGACTCTGATGAAGGACATTGAAGATGTTCGAAACATCAAGCTAAAACAAGTAAGTTGATTGTGTGAAAATAAATTTTTTGAAGGATCAGATTTATGATAACTTTATGCAGACAACTCGCAAGTTTAATACATTTTGTTGCCTCATCTGGCAGTCTTTACAACACATGCGCACACACACATATAATCACACACAGACACAACAGGAAAATAAAATAAAATGTTTGCCAGGGCTGCTGGTACTTTTCAAGCATTCAGCAAGGCTAAGGAGCATAAAAACGTAATGTATTACCTTCTATGCAAATTTAAAGGGGATATATATTCATATTCTGCATGATCTTAGCTTTCTGTAAAGGTATTATTCAACAATTGTTGCCTTTCAATGAATCTTCACTTCAATGTAATCTTCAATGATTTTGGTGAGCTCTTATTATTATTTTTGGGGCTAAATCGCCCAAAGCCCCCATGTACTGAATTATTATTCACTACTATAAACACACATACAAAAATCGCCCTTTTCACAAAATACTACAAGCAGGCACTGTTAGTGAGAAGTAATACATTTAATAAAATGTTCATTTACATAGTTGTATGTATATCAAAGTCATATAAATACAAAACATTGTACAAACGATACAATACTTACATACAGTTCAATATGGGATCATGATTTCTTATCAGACACATAGTGACTAGTAATATTACTAGAAATCATAATATCTTCTTTTAGTTTCATCAAAACGACCTCTACAGAATAAATGTAGTACTTGTTACCGAATTATTGAACAGAAAGCCACACCTGTCTAATAGCGGTCAACTGAGTAGCAACCAACCTGCCCATAAAGGCCCCCTAAAGTAATCCCCTGCAAAGAAAACCAATGTTCTGGAACCTGTCTACAGAGGTCACTCATTTTATGTGGCCACTTCAAGTTTCCCTTAGGTTCTCAGGGGTCACTATACAATGGTTTGACTTTAATTCAATATGTTAGTCGTTAAATTTATAACCAATCCAAATGATAGAGTATGTAGTGGGATAAAGAAGATGGCGTAGATACAGAGGGATTTTAAATGTCTTGTTGTATATAATGTATAATTTTAAAATATATAAAAGCATAATTCTTGCAATCATCTTGGTTGAGGGTACGTAAAATTAGGTACGTGAACAATGCTGCCTAATGCCTAAGCCCAGGGCTCGACACTCGCAATGGCCCGCTGGCCCGGGGCCAGTGAAATTGCACTGCGGGCCAGCAAAAATGTATAAAAGTCATATTTTGGTGGCCCAATCGGGCAAGCAGATTTTCAACCTGACATTGACAAAATGAGAAAAATCCTTTTTTCTTCCATGTTATGCTTCATTATAATCACAGGTTTGATCCGGAAAGAGTGATATATTGAATAGTAAAAAGTTTACTCATGAAATACAATTTTCGGGCCAGTAAATTTTTCTTTCGGGCCACCAGAAAAGGGGAATAAGTTATTTCACTGGCCCGACCGGGCCACTGACAAAAATGGTAAGTGTGGAGCCCTGCTAAGCACCACCTCAAATAACATTTTGTCAAACATAGGGGGAAATGCAAGTACTATCAACCTTGTATTGTTGCATGGTTGGTAACGTCCATGCTGTGCAACTGTATGAAATGGAAATACAGAAGCAAATATGATTTGAATTTCATAGCATAGATGTATCATGCCTGGAGTAGACTATAATATGTATACAGTACGCATACACTTCATAATATTCAATTTTCTCTCTTTCTATCCATGAGATTGCATATAAAGCTTGATCACTCTCTCTTTGTAGCACAACTAATTTCACAGATTTTATCATCATTCACCTTGTGACAAATGTTGTACCATCACACTCATTCACTTTGTACTTTTAATAGATGATTGGTTGTTCATGGTAACTAAAAATGTACTTGCAAGAAAGAGGAACAGACTTTAAGCTGTAGCAGAGACATTTAATTGTGCTCCAAATCTCTACATCCAAACCATTAGAGCAGTTATTGTACCTGGATGTTCTTGGGCATAGCTCGGGGGAAGGCTCTTCTTGTTTTGAGTAATCTCTATAATAGTCTTGACTCGGTAATTCTGTATTTTGGTGGCAAAGAAATTAGTTACAGTTGCGTTTCAAATCTTCATACCAGTATACTCGCTCATAGTAGTTACATCTGCGCTTCTAATCTCCATAACTATACATAGTAGTTCTTGTATGCGGATGTTCTTGCGCACAGCATTGGAGTGTCTTGTGTTGTAGCGCTGTACCAGAGTTGCATGTTCCTTCGTGCTATAAATCTACAGACCTCATTGATAGCTGTGCTTCAAATCTCTGTCGCAATACACTCATAGCAGTTCTTGTATGCGGATATTCTTGCGCACAGCATTGGAGTAGCCTGTGTTGAAGCTGTACTAGAGCTGTTTGTTTTACGCTACAAATCCAGATCTTACCGATGCCGATGGCTGTGTTTCAAATCTGTGTAGCCATACACTTATAGTAGTTCTTGTATCCAGATGTTCACGTGCTATAAATCTCTACATCAATACACTCATAGCAGTTCCTGTATGCGGATGTTCTTGCGCACAGCATCGAAGTAGCCTGTGTTGAAGCTGTATAAGAGCTGTTTCTATTACGCTAATAATCCAGATCTTACCGATAGCTGCGCTTCAAATCTCTATAGCAATACACTCATAGCAGTTCCTGTATGCGGATGTTCTTGCGCACAGCATTAGAGTAGCCTGTGTTGAAGCTGTACCAGAGCTGTTTCTTGGCCTTCTTGGAAGCCCTCTTGTTTTGGTTGCCTTCTCCTGGTTCAAAAAAAAAAAATAGATATAAAAACATTAGTTAATTCCTTGAGTTGGACTTTATCTATGAACCAGCATCTTTGGAGCAGACTTTGTACACAACCCACCCGGTTCCCGTGGTCAAGGGGTTAAGGTGGCTCTTAAAACCACTTTAATAGTTCCCTTTTTCAAAACTTTTATCCTCATCTTGTTGCTGAACAGGCGTTGATTAGTATAACCATAGAACTAGAATTTGTTGCCTTTATATTCTAATTTTGTTTCTGCAGTAAACTGACTTTGCATTTGTTCTAACTAAAGGTTGTGGCTACATGTACATGTATACATGCTGTTATTTTTGTTGTATCAATTTATTGTAGCAAATGGTTGACGAGGTGGTATTTATTTTGCAGAATAAGGTCAGTTTCAGTAGCAACTAATTTTATCCCTTCAACAAGCTGAATATTTATACCTTTTCTAAAAAAAAATATAAGCAAATTTAGAATTTGATCAGCCTGTTTGACATAGACCATTGGAAATATAATAATATGAACATTTATATAGCGCAGCTACTATAAATATATACTGTACTGCACTTAAATAATTATTTAATTATTATTACCCATGGTCATCAGGTACATTTCAAACCCACATGATATTGCGTACTTTCTCAACTCCCCGGGGAGCATACTAGCCGAGCTGCCACTGATGTTGGGGCTAAGGCTAATTAACACCCGACCATTGTACCCATTTATACACCTGGGTAGAGAGCAGCAATTGTGGATGAATTGTTTTGCTGTAGGACAAACGCAGTGGGCCTACACAGGGATCCAACTCGGGATCTCACGATCGGAAAGCGCACGCTCTACAAATCTTGCCACACCACGTCCATGGTGGATACATTTACTTACCATTAGTTTCCTCTGGTTCAACTGGTTTCTGGATTATCCTGCCAAAGAAATCTTTCAAGGGCTGCAATAGAAATTAACAGAAAATACAAGGAGACATTATTTTCAACCATTAAAGACTATTTCATTTGGTCGGAATTCACTTTTATCTCCATAATTAACCACAGACAAAGTATTTTTAGGTATTTTTAAGTCCATTAACCCTAAAAGGGCCGGGCTATTTGAGGTCTTCAGCAGGCCGGGGGGGGGGGGGGGGGGGCCATTATGGCCCCCCCCTAAGATCTCGGCCGCGAATCAGCCGATCGCCGTGAAAATTTGCACGCATGATAAGTGAAGTGTATAGAATACAATGGTAATTTTTTTTAAATTTGAAAAATTCAATAATTTGCATATTTATGGTAATTTATGCAAATAAGTCATGAAATTCATATTTTTACCCATAAATCATATATTATTCATAATTAAACTCTGGTTTTCACTACATATATTCTTTAGAGCATGTGGAATAATAATACAACAAAAAAATTAGGAAGAGCTAGGTTCTTCCTTATGTTTTCTATTGTTTTTTTAAACTTATGTATTTTATTGTTTTTGTTGTTTATTTTATTTCTAACTATAATTTAAGTATTTTGAACCCCCAAAACAACATATAAATGTAAACAACACTGAATAACCAATGATAGACCTCATTTTACGAAAATTGATATTTCCATATGTTTTGTACACAAATCACGAAATTGAGCGATTTTCGGGCTGACATGCATAGACAAAAGGTCACGTGACTTTGTAACGGTATGTCCGATTTTCGAAATTTTTGTTTTAAAATGTGCGCAAGACCCGAAAGAAAAATGTCACGGAGCAGCGGCGCGTCATCTTACAGCGTTTTGGAGCAAGGACAAAAATCGCGGAGGGGGGGGGGGCCATTATGGCCCCCCCCCCCCCCCCCCCCGGCCCTATTAGGGTTAAGGGTTCAGTATTGAATATTGGCAACTGATATTTCTGTTCAACTGCAAGAGTAGAATGTAATTCATTACATGTGAATCTCATCTAGAAGTAAGCGGGCAAGTGAATTCTCACTTTGGGCAAGACAAATTTGAACATTTAGTACTTTACTTGCCCGAATTGGCCAGTAGAGAAAAGAGTTAGTGTGGAGGCTTGGTATATACCAGGGTTGCCAGCAGTATTGTAGATACAAAGTCGGTTTTGAACTTATTTAGGGTCCCTGTGATTAGAATTCAAGCACCCATCAGATTGTGCCGCAACACCTCTTCTTTTAACGCTTTTCCATGGGAACCTAATGTGCCACTTTAAAGGGATCTAGTAACATTGTCAAAATCCTCAAAACTTACTATGTAACTTGGAACTCTCGCGGTTCTCATATACCCTTTTCCAAATATCTCTTCCGTTAAGTTCCGTAATAAAGATATGTATGATTGTGTTCAGATTATAAACTATCTACAGGATAGTTAAAACTGTGTACAAAGTCAGTGCAATAAGTTAGCAAACTATATCACTTTGCACTTTTCGCTCATTACTCGGCCATATAACATCCATTTAACGTGAAATTTTCGCACATTATTCAGTGGACATATCGGGTGACAGGAATACACATTTTATTATTAACTATTCATAACTTTTTGTACATGTCAACAAAGTTACTAGATCCCTTTAATACTGAGTCTACATAAATCACAGTTCTTAACTCACCGCCTCCTCTTCTTCGATGACAACCTTCTTGGGCTGTAGCTTCTGCAAGTGCCTGGGAACCGTGGACTTAGAATCCTCCTTCATCTCCTTCGTAGGCTCTGATGATTTCGCTTGCAAGGCTTGCGATGCTTGAGGGACAGCGGGACGTCTATGTCTAAAATATGCACACAAAAAAGATCAAAGTGAAAGTCATTAAATATACAAAGATCAAAACAGCGGGACGTCTATTTCTAAAATATGCACAAAAAAAGATAAAAGTGAAAGTCATTAAATATACAAAGATCAAAACAGCGGGATGTCTATTTCTAAAATATGCACAAAAAAAGATAAAAGTGAAAGTCATAACAAATACAAAGATCAAAACAAAAACCAAACAGGAGATCTTGCATCTTGGAGCTTAATCTGCAGATATCTGGTGACCATATAAATTTAGATGCAGAATAATTTTGTTCTTCTCCTTCGTAGGCTCCAATGATTTCGCTCGTGAGGCTTGCGAGACAGCACGTCTATTTCCAATATAAACTCAGAAAAGGATCCAAGTAAATTTTTGACAAATACACGGAACAATGATAAACAAAAACTATCATGTGCCTGGGAACCGTGGACTGAGAATCCTCCTTCTTCTCCTTCGTAGGCTCCGTTGCTTTCGCTTGCGAGGCTTGCGGGACAGCTCGTCTATTCCTAAAATACACATTAAAAAAAGGATAAAAGAATTTGTTATTAAGTTACAAACAAAAACAAAACAGGACATCTTGCATAACTTTTTGGGGTCTGAGCTTTTGCAAGTGAACCATGGACTTAGAATCCTTCTTCTCCTTCGTAGGCTCCGATGCTTTCGCTTGTATGGCCTGCGGGACAGCTCGTCTATTCCTATTACATACACATGAAAAAGTATCTGATCAATGTAAATTGTATAAAATTAGAAAGAATTTAAAAAACACCAAAAGGCAATAATTGCATAAAATTTCTTCTGCATTGATTAGCAAGTGTTTGACCTACAAGTTTGGCTGTATTCAAAATGTTAACAGCTTTGTGTCAAATTCATATAGCTTCTGAATATCACTAGCACTAGCATTGAAAATGGTTTCGCGGGAAGAACTGCTATACAAGAGCACTGGTCTAGCAATCTAGGAAGTCTCAGGTTCGATTCCTTTTTCATTTATTCAAAGCAAACACTGAAAGGGAATAATTACATAACTCTCTTGGGCTAAAGGAGGCAAGTGTTGAGGCAAAAGTAGATTTGGTTTATAAATGCAAATTTGCCCGTATTCAAAATGCTTAATTTTCTTGTCACAAAATCAAAGAAATGACTTACTTCTCCTGTCGCTTTTCAATGGCTGCCTCTGACCGTCTCATCTTCTCGAGCTCAATCTACAAACAAATACAAACAAAAACAATTACCAGATTTGTAACTCCAGAAAGTATCATGGATAAAGCTAAATTCATGTTATCCGAGTTAGAATTAATCCAATTTGTATGTTAGTTGTTTTACAAACTATACTTATTCTACAATTTCATTTTAAAATACATATGTTCAACTCAATTCACCAACCTTTTAATCTTTACTCGGCAAATAAAATTGCAATAATTCATAATTTCAGACACACTAATTTGTTTGGTAATGGAACATTGACATCGAAAAAAGAGATGGAATGGGGTTACCTGATTTAGTGGAGCACAAATCAAGTAACCCTTGAATGAAGCAGCAGACTACATACCTGCTCAAAACTAGCACAGGCCATGCTGGCGCGAGGTCACTCATAATTAGCTTCGGGCCACCAAATTTCATTGAGGATTGATTCCATTGGCCCAAATAGGAAACCAAATTTAACATAATTTGTAATGTTCTTCTATATTTGGGGCCACTAGAATTGGAAAAATCTTGTTTCTTTACTTGCCCTAATGGGCTACAAGGCAAACAATTTGATTTCTAGCATTGACATACCTCTCGTGCAATGAGCTGCTTGGCTGCGTAGGTTATCTGTCTGACGGGAGGCGAGTCTGAGAACCGTACCACC
Organism: Echinarachnius parma; assembly: GCA_037951105.1. Lineage (NCBI taxonomy): Eukaryota > Metazoa > Echinodermata > Echinoidea > Clypeasteroida > Echinarachniidae > Echinarachnius > Echinarachnius parma. Next base: position 237,802 of record JBAMJV010002893.1, on the reverse strand, counting down.
ACTTCAAGATTACTAGGGGATGGAAACAACAAAACAGGGAAACAAATAATTAACAAAAATATCACAAACTAGTGTGTATTCAATACAAAAGAAATTATGTCACATTCTTTACTTGTATTATTGTAGCAATGGTTATAAACAACTTGTCCTTTGATTTGGACATTATCAGATAGTGGGTTAGCGCTGGATGATTGCCTACTGAGCAACAAGCTAGGTCACACATTTGTGGCCTATGGTTACCTATGGCAATGAAAAGCAACAACTTATCTATCTAAACTTCTAAAACACTGCCTGTCACTGCCCCTACCCTAAAATACCCATACTTACGGGTCTAGGTTGTAGTTGTAGACGCCATCCATATTCCTCTTCTGCCCGGAGGTCAGGTTGTAGCCAGCTATAGCATAACTAGGCCAATAAAGCTCTAGACTAGACCTATACCAGTCCCCATTCCCAACCCCACACCCACCCCAATAAAACCCCACTTAAGTGTCAAGGTTAGAGTTGAAGAAGCCATCCATATTCCAAGCCTCCACACTAACAGTTTTCTTCACTTGCCCATTTGGGCAAGTAAAATCATAACTTTTCAAATTGTACTTGCCCGCTTACTTCTAGATGAGATTTACACCTAAGGAATGACATTATTCTCTCAAAGTTGACTAATAATTTAGTTGCAACCAAACTAGGCCATTTATGAAATTGTACTTGCCCGACATCAATTTTTACTTGCCCCGGGCAATAGGGCAAGTGCTTGCCAATAGGTCAGATTGTAACTGACTAAAAGTATTGCAAAGACAGATTAACCCGGCCTGATTACTGTTAAAGCTCTAGAACTACATGTATGCCTGCCAACACCCCTAACCCACACCCCATCCCAATAAAACCCCACTCACGGGTCTAGGTTGTAGTTGTAGACGCCATCCATGTTCCTCTCCTGCCGATAGGTCAGGTTGTAGCCGATCATGGTGGCTACCAGCTCCTTGAGCTGTTTCTTCTCTGATGCACTGAACAGTTGCGTGTTGATCTAAAAATTTAAAAATTAAACAATCAAACAAATTAAGTTATAAACAAATACAATTGGACAATTCGTAATAAAGAACAAAACTTTCCATGGTGATTCTGAAAGAAACTTTCAAAACTCATTATGGTACACCTGTTTTATAAAGGGGTAAAATAACTTACAAAACTTATACCTTACTTATAAAACCTACCAAATTAAAGGAGGGGGGTAATCCCGGCTTTGATTCAGGTTTATAGCTTTAAATATGTGCCTTTATTGATATACCACACTCTTTTTTTCAAAGAAATCCTTAAGTTGGGAAAAAAAGGTAAATTTCATGCAACTTTTTTGCTTTATTACGCATCGGCGTTCCATGCTCCTAAAAAAAGTCATTTATAGCAGAGCGGGAATGTGCGCACGTGTCACCCGATTCATGACATCACATGCAGACCACAACGCGGAGGAATGTGCATTGTTTACATGCAGAGCCTATGACTTGCTTGTAAAACAAACTCGTTTTTGCTTGTAAATTGAGGTTTTACTGAAAATGCTTAAGAATTGCTAAGAAATGAATTGTAGCAGGATGCAGCTACACATCTGAGTGTATATCGTCCATGATATAAACCTGAACAAATGTTTGCAAATATTGAAACAAATGGAAATAATATCTCTGTGTCAACGTGAGTATTGCACTCAGCGTGTACATCTATGACCGAGCTAAACTGCGATTGCCTGCAGGTGACGTCACAAAGATGACGTAATTTTTTGTTCGCCCGGGACTCAGTTTTTTTACGGGGGTTCCGAAAGTGAATTTACAAGTTGATTTTTTTATTTTACCGGGTTTTCCCACGAGGAAAATATGTTTGTATTAGTAATCTTCATGAAAATCTACCTTAGATACAGTAAAACCCAATTTTGAGGCAGTTTTCTTGTCACCATACCTTTAAGCGGAGAATACTGTATTGCAAACACATATCTCACATTCCAAATTTAAACGCTAGATGATACACTATTGACCACTGCTCGCCGGGAGCTAAGGGCTAATTGTTCTGTAGGTATGGTTGGGTATTTTGCACATCAGCACCATTTTATATTTTACAGTTTTTACAGTAAAAAGTCATCCAAATTACCTAAAGCTTCACCCTCACGTGATGAAAATGGTGCAGAATCTGCTGCCACAAGCAAATTTTGATTTATTTGTTTTCACACGTGAGAGCTATTTTTTTGCTGCACCTGATCATGCTGTTTATTGAAACCAACACCGCACTAGTACCGCCCTCTGACAATGCATGCAACTCAAAATCCTGCTTGGGCAATGTTGGCATCGTTTCACAAATGTTCTTGTAGCATAAGATCGATTTACGGCTCATTTCTTTCCAACAAGCACAAACAAACATTTTATGCTGGGTGCCTGTACAAAAAGGGTGGTAATGTGTCCTATTACCATACTCAGGGCTCGACACTAGCACTTGCCCTATTGCCCAGGGCAAGTAAAAATTGATGTCGGGCAAGTAAAATTTCATAAACGGTAACATTTATGTTCAACTATGAAAGAAAAATTGTATTCCTTATGCATAAATCTCATCTAGACACAAGAGAGAAATTTGCCAAGCAGATGGAGCTACATGTACCTAGCAGAATTAATTTGTCTTTTTTTGTTCACATTGTTTTTATGGGCAAGTAAATTTTCTGTTCGGGCAAGTAAAATTTGAACATTCCTAATTTTGCTTGCGGGCAAGTAGAAAGAAAAGTAAGTGTGGAGGCTTGCCATACTACTGGGTTAAAGTGAGCTATTGCCCAAAATAACATTTGAGACTTCAATCCTGGACCAAAATCATTGTAAGATATGTCCGAATGATGTGTGAAAGTTTCATTGAAAAAGAACACTGCTTTCCTGGTTAAAAAAGCGAAAATATGCATCAGCTTTTACAACGGACGTTTATGAGGTTTATGACCGTTTTTTATTACTTTTGAGCTGAATGATAGATATCGTCATACTAAAGGGGCATTTGAAAAAATCTAACCGTATTTTATTCTTCTCTTACCATAAGCTAAACAACAGGTAGAAGAGAAACGAGGAAGCTCCAAGTAATTTTCGTGGAGTTAGACACTTTACAGGCCTCACTTTAAGTAAAACATGCCAAGAACCGCCAAGATACGTCGTATAATCATGATAATGTAGTCGGTGAAATTTGAAACTTTACAGTGATACTTTAATCGGCTTACCGGTCTGAATGCAGGCTGTAGAATGATGAGCAGTTTGGGGAGGAGGTCTGTGACGGCTAGCTTCAGATTGACCGCCTGCCGGATACTGGGGCAGATTTCTGACAGCATCGTCGTTACAAGGTTCCGAATCAACTCCGTCTTCGTCCTCACCTAAACGATAGAAGGATGAAAGAAAGAGAGTAAAATAGGGTTAGTCATTTTCATCTATACAACTGAAATTAATCAAATAATGAAATTGTTTAAGGGACAACTAGATGGATCTTCGACTGCATGCAGTTGAAATGATGCCTCTGCTATCACACAATTTTTATATCAAGCCAAAATTAACACGCACTGAATAATTCTGTAAACTCAATTTTGATGGTAATTCATCAACTAGATCTTGAGATATCAATATTACAAGCTATTTTTGCATATAAAATGAGTCCTGTGACCTTGACCTTTGATCTCATGACCCCACAATCATATGGCTACATTGGCTCCCTATGATATATTCAGTCACCAAGTTTGATTGAAATCTGACATTCAATTCTTGAGTTTATACAATTACAAGCAATTTCTGCATGTGTCATGTGACCTTGACCTATGACCCCCAAATTGTATGGCTACATTGGCTCTCTATAATAAATTCAGGTACCAAGTTTGCTTGAAATCTGACGTTCAGTTCTTGAGATTTTGCCATAACAAGCTATTTTTGCATGCATATTGACTCCTGTGACCTTGACCTTTGACCTCATGACCCCAAAATTGTATGGCTACATTGGCTCCCTATGATACATTCAGTCACCAAGTTTGATTGAAATCTGACATTCAGTTTTTGAGTTTATACAATTTTAAGCTATTTATGCAATCTTGTGACCTTGACCTTTGACCCCATGACCCCAAAATTGTTTGGCTACATTGGCTCTGTATGATACATTCAGTCATCAAGTTTGATTGAAATCTGACATTCAGTTTTTGAGTTTATACAATTACAAGCAATTTCCGCATGAGTCATGTGACCTTGACCCATGACCTCATGACCCCCAAATTGTATGGCTACATTGGCTCTCTATAACACATTCAGGTACCAAGTTTGCTTGAAATCTGACGTTCAGTTCTTGAGATTTTGCCATAACAAGCTATTTTTGCATGTATATTGACTCCTGTGACCTTGACCTGTGACCTCATGACCCCAAAATTATACTGCTTCATTGGCTCTGTAAAATACATCCAGGTACCAAGTTTGATTTAATTCTGACATTAGGTTCTTGAGATTTTGCCATTACAAGCTATTTTGGCATATATAATGAGCCCTGTGACCTTGACCTCATAACCCCCAAAATTTAATCAGATCATTGTCACCCCAATATGTACACTCATACCAAGCTTAAAATTGATCCGTCAACCAGTTCTAGAGATATCGCGAGAACGAAAACAGGACGGACGGACGGATGGATGGACGGACGGACAACCCGAAAACATAATGCCTCTGGCCACTTCGTTGGCGGAGGCATGAAAACAATGTTATGATGGCTACAGTGGCCACTTGTCTTTTTTTTCTTAGGTTTGACAGGTTTGACTGTACATATACATACCTCAAAGTGTGTGTTTGGGTAGCGGATCTTGGTTTGGGCGATGCAAGCAAACAGCATGTGGAAGGTCAGGGGGACGAAGGGCAGGAACCGGCCAAAGATGTAGTTCTGCGTCCGCGCTATCTTGCTCTGGACCATGTCTGAGAAGACTAGCCAATCTGTGGCCATGTTGATCTACGAGAAAATAAGAATAAACAAATTAGAAAGGGTTATAATTACTGATGATAATGATAATTAGTTTTGTTTAGCCAGGGTGACTCATATAAAACTCTATTGGCAAACATTCTCTGACAGAAAATGAGTACAACTGTAATAAAGAAAGAGAGACCCGCGTTCTGCGTCCGGGCTATCTTGCTCTGGACAATGTCGGAGAAAGTTAGCCAATCCGTGGCCATGTTGATCTGCAAGAAAGGGAGAATTTACAAAATAAACAGTTGCCTCGTATCAAAATTGTAAAAAAAAAAAATTCTTGGAGATGTAATATTTGTCAGCCATGTCTGTATGCCCAATGGCCTGAATACAAAAGTAGTGCTGTAACTGACCTTGATGATCGGATCGATTGATCGGATTGGCAAAATTGTATTGATCATCGAAATCGGATCGCAGATCGGATCGGATATGATCGGCTAAAAAAAACAAACATATATCCATATTAATAAGCCCAAGTTAATCTTGTACGGGTATGCTTTCATTTCAAACTGATTACCTCTCCTTTTACAAAATTACTCGCGCCGATTCTGAGCTTAGTCCCATGTGATTAATTTGGCGTAACCTTTCAGAATCACATGGGACTATAAGCTCAGAATCGGCGCGAGTAATTTTGTAAAAGGAGAGGTAATCAGTTTTAAATGAAAGCATACCCATACAATATTACTTTGGGCTTATTCATATGGATATATGTTGCTTTGGTATTCATTTATATTCCCAAAATATGTTTTTGGGGATCATTTTTTTTTTTGCCGATCAGATCTTCCGATTTTTTCTGCATGATCGGAAATCGGCAAAAACGGTCCGATCATGTATGATCGGATCGTGATCGGCATGCCAATCCAATGATCGGTTACAGCGTTATACAAAAGTGAACATTTTCTCTGAATCACTTTAGCATATTTGAATGAATGCACAGGTTTTTATTAATATTACATTTCGTATCAGGATACTGTCAGCCGTTTATCAATGGATTTTGATCAAGCAAGTTCGTTATGTTTGGAAAAAAAAAATTTCTGCAAATTCCTACATTTAGAATTCCTCTACCTTGCCCTATCAAACCGCAACTGTACTATCCCTTTTATACTATGAAATTATACAAATAAGAAGTGTACTCACTGCATCCATGTGAGGATCCTTGAATTTCACGTCCAGATAATTTTCGAAGACACCTGTCAAAGAGAAACAAAATTCAAACAATAAAATATAAATTTGTATCCATCCAAATTGCTCCAAACCATATTATCATGTTTTTAGCAAATTTTAAATTCATGTCTATTCCTGGCGGAACTTCATGGATACAAGTTCTTCAACTCTCCTACTTTCTTTTAAAGAAATGGATTTATCATTGGAATTGACTTGACATAAATCATTCGCTCCTACAAAAGTTGGACATGGTTGTAATTGTTGGCTATAATTCACAAACCTTGCATTAGTTTCATATGTTCCCCACAAACCTCTAAGACGGGCAGAATGTGGTGGAACAAACTCCTGCTTTGACCTTTGGCATGTGTGAATACAATAATCCACAACCATGATAAATGCATAATGTTGCCTACACACCTGTATGATGTGGAGCGTATGGTGGAAGAGAACATGGGGCAAGGTATCATCTCTGTCCAGCACATGCATGGAGTTGACCCGTGACCCTAACCTCTAACCTTTGGCAAACTCTGAAATTCATACTAAAATCCTCTGAAATAACTTACAAACCTTGCATTATGAGTTTCTCGTGTTCCCAACGTCTGTATGACGTGCAGCATGTGGTGAAAGCAACCTCTCCATCCAACCCCTGCTTAGAGCTGACATGTGAACTAAACTTTGACCTTTGGCATTATAGTAAAGGTCAACAGCAACTTAAATTGCTCATGAAATACAAATGTCCTCTTCTAAAATGCACAAACCTTGCATGAGTTTCTCGTGCTCCCCACACCCCTGTATGACATGGAGCATGTTGTGGAAGCGCGATGACGGAGAGGTCACGTCCCCGTCCAGCCCCTGCATCCCTGACCCCAACCTTTGACCTTGCTGCAGGTCATGGGGATTCGTGTACGTCTTCCTGCACAACAAAACATAAAATAAAGTACCTATAGATATGGAAATTACTTTTAACCTGATCCCTACCAGATTTTGCAATCCCAATAAAAGTTAATATAGGATACTCCAGGTTCCTGTAGGCAATGGGTTAATTTTAATTTATATTTCTTTTGTTCTTTCTTTTCTACAAATTGTTTTGAATACACTTACAGTTTACATTGTCAATTTGAGAATGTGTTAGACATACATGTAGTATAGCACAACAACTCTTATCCTGGTCGTTCTATGCAATGCAAGTAAATTTGAGTTATTTTTCTTTCCGAACAAAATCACACAAAGTAAAAGGTGACGAACGAGGAATTTTTGTTTAAGTCAATCTGTTTATTTGCAAAACAAATTGGAAAAGAATATCTGATTAAGGATATCAGAAAAATGTACTACACCAAGCCCTACATACCAACAGTTTTTGTTGGTAATTTCGGGAATATTCCCTTAACCATTTCCCTTTGAGATAGTGAAATCAAATCCCTTAATTTCTCTTACAAAATAAGAATGGGTAGGGTACTTACTTCTTTGGCTTGGGGAGTTGGAAGAGTTGTTGCCAGACGGTGTAGAGACTCTTGTGTTGGTCCTTCTGGCCCACGCTGAGGTTGTGAACCACTCCTAGGGTGACTGCCTTCCCTTGCTGCTGTAAAAACTATAAAACAATACAAAGCCAAATGATTGATCAACTTAATAATAGCTGATTGATTGCAACTTTAAAGATATACTTTTTAGTTAAAAATATACAAATTGATTGACTGAATGTTAATTTATCAGGATTGATTGCTTGATTCTTGTGTTGGTCCTTCTGGCCACTGCTGAGGTTGTGAACCCCTCCTAGGGTGACCGCTTTGCCCTGCTGCTGCAAAAACTATTACAAACAGAAAGATTGATTGATTGATTGATTGATTAATGAATCTATTGATTGACATTGCAGACTCTTGTGTTGGTCCTTCTGGCCCACCCTGAGGTTGTGAACCACTCCTAGGGTGACCGCCTTGCCCTGCTGCTGCAAAAACTGAAGAACAAAATACGAACAAAGTGATTGATTGATGATTGATTGTTGTAAGATCTGACAGCATCTGATTGATAGATTGATTGTTGGATTGTTTGTTTGATTGATTGATTGATCGACCGACCAACCGATTAATTGATTGACTGACTGATTGATTAATTGATTGATTGATTGTCTGCTTGACCAACAGGTCATTTTCATTTATGTTCTTGATAAGAGAGACTGTAAACATTTTTTACTGGGTTCACTTTGCCCCCTTCGTTAATAAGGATTTACAATTACAGAACAAAAAAGGAATGTATTGACAGATTGATTGATTGACTGGTTATTTTTTTAAATTCTAATAATAATAAAGCAAGAACTGATAAACACATATAAATTGATAGACTTAACATTGATCATTCTACGAACTGAAATATCCAGATACATTTTTATACAACAATTTCGTACCTGAAGTGTGTTGAGACAAGATCTGATGTCGTTCTCTGCCTTGACACACAGCGCCATCAACGCTGTCAGGTCTGTCTGCAGTTGGTTCTTGATTGATTGCTTGACTAATGACTGATTGATTGACTTACTGAATGACTGACTGTCTGATTTATTAATTGATTGATTGACTGCTTGACCAATGACTGATTGATTGATTTGACTGACTAATTAATTATTTGTTAATTCTATAATTAATAATCAGTTTTGTGCAAGAACTGATGAACATATATAAATTGATAAGATTGAAGATCAATCTATCAATTATATACATTTGTATATGCAAATTCATACCTGCAGTGTGTTGAGACAAGATCTGATGTCATTCTCTGCCTTGACACACAGCGCCATCAACGCTGTCAGGTCGGTCTGCAGTTGGTTCTTCCTCGCAATCTGTCAAAAAATGAAACAATTGGTTTGGTTTCAATTTGTTGTGTTATACTGTTTCATAAAACATGACTTTATTACCAATTTGTTTTCCTGTATATAGTTTATTCATTTTGGTGTGCTTCCGTAGTCATGAGTAGTTCTTCCGTTTTTCCCTATACTATGGGTTTAAAATTAGCACAGGCCAGCTGACCTGCTGGCAAACATAATATTACAAACTTGATAATGCTTTTCATTGTTTGGAGCCACCAGATTGAGATTTGCTGCCACTAAAACTTTAGAAACCTTGATTCTACTTGCCCAACTGGGCCACAAGCAAAAAAAGATTTATTTCTAGTACTGCTAAACTGTTAAACAGATCTGCCCAAATGTAGTTCTTCCCTGCAACCTGTTGAGAAATGGAGGTAGTATGTTAGGATTAGTCCGGAACTTAATTTCTTTGCATTTATGTTTGATTAATTCTATCTTAACATATCTTTTTACATTAATGGGGGTATTAATTAGGATAAGTCCAATTTAATTCCTTTGCATTTCATTTCTATTCAAGTTATCTATTCAAAACTTCTTCTCATTTAACCTTTTTACACTAGTTTTACACAATCAATTTAAAGGAAGATTAGCTTACGTGATACATCCTCTGTGCAAGCCTCGTAGATATCGTTGGCGGAAAATGAGTGACATACGCCATCTGCCTCAGCTGCTTGAGTGCCGGGACATATCTGAAGTTAAGAAATAATTTCAGAATCAAATATAAACATATTTGTCAAAATGTCACATTTTGAAAATCATGAAATATAACTGTACTAGTTGTGCTCTCATTGACATCATAAAAGTTACAAAATATGAAAAGAATCATAATAAAAGTTGCAATATTTTTGTCGCTGTGAAATGCTGGGAAAAATTCTTAAAGGGTGTGGATTCCAGACTATTGGGCAAGTGCTAGTATGGAAGCACTGGTATAAGGGTAGAATCATATCAAACTTAAGCCCGGCGCAGACAGAGCCGACTCGACCCGATCCGACTGGTTTTCAGTCAGACTAGAGTCAGTTTTGCTCAGTCGGAGCTGATTCAACATGTTGAATCGGCCTCGAATGACCTCCGACTGGCTCCCGACTGGTAAAACCGGAGTCCTGAGGCAACGCATTCTGAGTTAATCAGGCTGAAAACCAGTCGGATCGGTTCGAGTCGGCTCTGTCTGCGCCAGGCTTTACTCGTCATTGCAAATGCAGATGATGGGTCTTTTTTTTTTGGGGGGGGGGGGGGGCCAATTGTATCCTTCCTCTACCCCTCCCCGGCTCACAACAAATTACCATTCATGACATTTTACTTACCCCGGACATCCGGGCAAGTGCTAGTATCAAGCCCTGGTATAAAGGGTATATTCATATCAAACTTACACATCGTTGCAGATGCAGATGATGGGTCTCTTGAGGGGGCCAATCGAATCCTTACTCTTGTTCTTTTTGTCCTCTCCGGTGGGCAACAAAACTGGACGACTTATGAAAATCTACTTGCCCAACATTAACTTTTACATGCCCTGAACAACCAGGCAAGTGCTAGTATCGAGCCCTGGTTTTAAAGGGTATAGTAATATCAAACTTACACATCATTGCAGATGCAGATGATGGGTCTCTTGGGGGGCCAATCAAAACTTTCCTCTTCCTCCTCTCCCCCCTCCCCAGCTCGCAACAAAATTAGACCTTTCATGACATTTTACTTGTCCAACATCAACTTTTACTAGCCCCGGACAACCGGGCAAGTACTAGTATCAAGCCCCGGTATAAAGAGTATATTCATATCAAACTTACACATCGTTGCAGATGCAGATGATGGGTCTCTTGAGGAGCCCACCAATCAAATCTTTCCCCTACCTCCCCTCCCCCCTCCTCGACTCGCAACAAAATTAGACCATTCATGACATTTTACTTGGTCAACATTTATTTTCATTGCCCCATATAATTGGGCGAATGCTAGTAAATCGAGAGCCTTGGTATAAAAGGTATAGCGAGTCATATCAAACTTACACGTCGTTGCAGATGCAGATGATGGGTCTCTGGAGGGGGCCAATCGAATCCTTTCTCTTCTTCTTTTTGCCCACCCCGGCGGGGGCATCGCTGCCCCCCTTGATCACTGTGAGGAGCCAGTTGATGGCAGGCTGCAATGAAACAGATTGGATAACAACAATTGGCACGTGTGAAGAAGAGTAGACACATTACTCCAATCTAATAAGACATCACTGGCTTCCAGTAAAAACCACCAAAAAAAGAAGATAAAATACAAAATCCTAATGATAGTATCTAGTATAATTCTGGATTGAGATTTGTGTACATTCTGTTTTGTCTTGTCCCTGGTACGTACTGTGTCTACATGCTTTGATCATGTCATGCTGCTGCTTTCCACATAATTTTCATACACCAAAGAATTTGATTCTACCATATGACTCAAAAATTATTTTGAACATTTTTACTGCTTCAAGACATGTTTTTTCACCTCCTGAATTATTCAATATCCTTTCACACTGTCAGGGGTAAAAAGTGAATATTTGACAGTAACATAACTTTATTTTATTGATTTTCTAGAAATGTTGTTTAGCTTTAAGAATAAAAATAAGAAGAAGGAAGAGGAAAGAACACAGACCTGTGGTGCACCGTCAATCTCATCAATGACCAGGCAGTTTGGTCTCTGGTCAGGGGCCAGAACGGAGGTCATCTGGATGGTGGACAGCAGTCGGTCCTTGAACTTCTCTTGGCTACGGTCATCACTACAAATCAAAATCAGAGATTTGTTTTCCTATTACATATTTGGCAATGACAATTGCAATTGCAACCTAAAAAACAATCACACAAACACTTACAATATGACAATACATTCACTATTGGGTTTAGAGCACAATTACAATCACATTGACCATCTGTTGACACAGAGGTCATATGAATAGTGGACAGCAGTCGATCCTTAGATACTTCTCTTGGCTACGGTCATCACTACAAATCAATTATAATTGAAAGGGGAATTCCAGGCAAGATATAATAATACCGCCTAATAATGATAAATGTTTTTTTTTTATTGGATTACTTGATTCAGTATGTTGGTCCAACGCAGTAGGACTAGATAGCTTCCATGAATGCTTTCAACATACATTGAAAAAGTGGTGCAAGTTTCCATGTTTATTATTAATTTCACTATATTCAATTGGTTTACCCTACCTTGCATTCATCTCGACAACATTGTACCCAGCATGCCTTGCGATGATGTGAGCCAACGTGGTCTTGCCCAGGCCTGGCGGACCGCAAAGCAGCGCAACTTTTAGTTTCGGCCTCTTCTGCTCATCAAGTTCCTATATGGGCGGTAAAATGTTGAATACATAGGTTGGTTGGTTATTTAATACTTGCATGTTTTTTCTAAGTGTTCAATGAATTATCCATATTTCATTTAAATACATCTGGGACCGCCTTTATTGCCACCATCTGCAAGACGCAGCCCAGGTCTTAACCCAAGGCCAATTTGTGCGAAGAGCAGAGCCCCGACCACTAGATCAGGGGGGTGTTTCACAAAGATCCTAAGTTGAACTTAACTCTAAGTTGGACTTAAAAGTTATGGAAAGCTGTTAGTGTCTTTGAATTTTTTTGTAACAGTTCTTTTAGAAGGCATGACATGTTGATTAAATTCATTAATAGTTTCTATTATTAAGGATATTTTATGTTCTTAATGTAACATTTATAAAAAGTCTAAGATACTTGCATTTTTGCTTTCGAGTATATTTTATTCCAAGCCTACAAGTGGCTTACCATACTTTTTAAGTCCAACTTAGAGTTAAGTTCAACTTAAGATCTTTGTGAAACACCCCCAGGATGTTTAAACTTGAATTTTGTACAACGAACATATAAAAACACATCTATTTTATAGAAGTTGAGAATATGCTTCACTTTGTCATTTTTTTAAAACCCTGTTCATGCCTTTGTTGTAGGCTTGTAGTTCTGTAATTATATTTGTTTTCTTTGTATTGTTTTTTAACTGTTTGACGAACATTGTATTGAGTGACTTTGAATGAAGTTAAATCAAGTTACACAATTCATCACAAAATCCTACTTTCTTTTGAAGTTGTGTTGTTGGTGTGTTTCTGAAACATGTATAAATAATACAAGCCTCCACACTAACTTTTTTCCTGAGTTGCCTGTTCGGGCAAGTCAAATTATAACTTTTCAAATTTGACTTGCCCGAACAAAAAGTTTACTTGCCCGCTTACTTCTAGAGGAGATTTAAACCTAAGGAATTCCATTATTCTCTTATAGTTGACCAATAATTTAGTTGCCCCATCTGGCAACCAAACTAGGGCATTTATGATATTTTACTTGCCCCACACAAATTTGTACTTGCGCTGGGCAATAGGGCAAAGTGCTAGTGTCGAGCCCTGAAAAATACATGGTTTTTATACAAATTTGTGAACAACAAAACTTACCAAGGTCATGTCCTCTTGTTGTTGAAACTTGGTCTTGAACTTGTTCTGCTGCTGTTGTTGCTGTTGTTGTAACTCATGCTTTTGCTTCATCTTCTCGTGCTGTTTCACATCCTTGCCAAACACTACATAGTCCCACATTTTCAGCCAGAAAAGAAGGTTACGATTAACTCCCTGGAAAAATAACGGATAAAAGATGAACACAACATATTACCAAAAACATAGTCCCACATCTTCAACCAGAATAGAAGGTTACTATTTTTGCCCCGAAAAAAAAAATATGACGATAGAAAAAAAATTAAACACAAAACCAGGACTTTAAGGGATTTTCTATTTCATTATGAAATGTTATGTTACATTATTTTCCAAAACAAACCATAAAACGCTATGTGGCATACTTACATCATCACTCAACAGATCTGTGTAATTCCTCGGAGCATACTTGTCTACCCACAATCCCTTGGTCTCCTTCCCATCGCTCTCTCCTGCCGTCTCGAGGGCGCCATCGTCATCGATGTCATCGTATTCCTTGGCTAATTCTCTGAGGGGACAAAAAGGAAAAACTCATTACAAATAATACTTATCAGTAACATCATCGTGGTCATCGTGGTCATCATCATCATCATCATCAGCAGCAGCATCACCATCAACCATCATCTTCATCATGGTTGTCTTCTTCAACAAAATGATTTCTAACTGTCATAACTGTGGGCATGTTCATGCTATATAATGTATAATAAAATAATATGTGTTGCACATGCCTCCAAGTATTAAAATGAGGTAACCAAGGGGTAATTTGTTTTTATGCAATATACCGTTAATCTGCAATCTCAAAATAGTTTACACTTATCTCTATATTTTAGTCAAAATAAAAAGTAAAATTGAATACCTTCTCAACTTTTCAGATACTCTCGCTGATTCTTCAATCACTTTCCTTCTGTTCTGTGAGAAAAAATGTCAAGATAAATGTTTACACTAGAAGAAAAGAAAGTGAATGTATACTTAAATTACAATGGTTCAATCTTTTGAGACAGATGATTTTATACAAAATATGTTAGCTTGTTCTCAAGATGTCATGACAGCAAAACATTTTCAAACAGTTCTAAAGTCTACCTAGTATCTTCGATAGAAACGCTCCTTATATGAAGTCTGTGTGACCAAACATTACTTTGTTATATACAAATAGATTTTGTAACTACTTGACTACAGGAACTGGATGGGTTGTGTAAAAAAATCTATGGGAATTTCAGAAACTCGAAGGGAACGGGTTAATTAATATTAAAATACTGAATAACATTTTCACTGATCAGAAAATGAAATTATCTTTTTAAAAGAGAGGTTGATAATAATGAAAAATGACAGTAAATCTGGGTATCCTCTTCTGGGTAACCCATTCAGGACTAACAGATTTTGCTATAACATGCATTCTCCATCTATAGACACCTGGCCGAGGATTTCGGGAACCAGTCCTGAAAGCCATATGGTAAAATGTGAGTCAAAGGGGGCCAAAGCTTTTGATCCTAGTAGAATCTTTATCAAAGGCAAATTGGCAGTAAACAGTGACACTGTATGAGCTCACCTCATCATCAATCTGCCGTATCAGTGTGTCATACGGCTGCATCAAAAGTCCCTTGGTGTTTGCTGAGCCATACGTGGTGGTGAATTTCTGTGCGATGATAAAGAAAAATATTAAATGATTGAATTATAGATGTTTACGTATTACAACAAGTCCAGACAAAAAAAATATTAAATGCATACAGACTATGAATAAAAAAAGATTTGGGTTGTACTATTGTGAAGACTGTGGGCAATGGAATTGGGAAGAAATGTCATAATGCAAGGCAACATCATTGCACATTGGAAACTTCATTTAAAAGCACATATGCGTGGGTTAAAAAGGGTAGTCAGCAAAATCCAACTCGCACTCCACCGTAATCTCCCGAGGTGAACTCACGATATGTATTGGATCGATCGAAGAGCGGTGCTTCTTATGAAATTGCATGCTTGCTCGAGCTGTGACCTGAGCCCGAGGCAATCGCTGATAACATCAAAAAGCGGCACTTTAAAGTCGGTGCGGTTAAGCGTGTTACGTAATAGTTTCGCTCGTAAACATCTCTGATGGAATTCCATTTGACCATGATTCGACTAGTACAAATATTCCGAACGCGACTCGGGCCTTCGTGAAGTGGGACAGTTTGCGATCGCTACTTATAACTGAGCCAATGGGGATTACGTACCGTGCGTAAAAGTGCGCAATATGGATCCACGCGTCTAATAGACCGGTCTGAATTCCCTTTAACTATAAATGTGTGCAAAGTTAGAAACAATGTAGTTCTGCAGAATTTCACCTCGTTCATCTAAAAACCTGCATGTGCCTCCTCTTTAATCTTGAGATCTGGGGAGTACATCCAATAGATATAAATTGCCCTAGGATGTTAAATGCACAGTTATAACAAAAACTCTAGTTGAATTATTCTTATTTAGGAGATCAAGTCTAAATTATCATGATTACAATTTTAAATATGACATGGGGGGGGGGGGGGGGGGGGGGGTGGCGGGTGATGCATAAAGAGTTATGATTAATCTTTGCAAGTCAGAAATTTGAGCCTTTGAGCCAATCAGATTTGCACAATTAGGCACACTTTCTGTCATAACATTTTCATGCAACATCCCCCTGGTCTAAAATGTAATTAATTTCCTTTCACTAATTATGGGTGGTGAGTACCATTTCACCTTGTTTATCTGACAACTTGTATTCGCCTCCTCTTTCATCTTGAGGTACACCCTGGTCCCCTCGTGGCCGGTCACTTTCATCGACTCCCCCTCAGGCTGCCGCTTGAACACCCTCAACGACCTTTTCACCTTTGAAATAAAAGAAAAAGAATTGTGAAAAATTCCTCTTCACATCTCTTTCCACATTTTACTGCCATAATCAATTGTGTATCCATGTTACCATGGAAACAGATACTTACAACAACCAAAATAATTTGTTTTGCATTTTTTTTTTTTTACCCAAAACTGTACGAAATATGGAAAATACATTTTAAAATGTCTTTACAAAATATTTCAAACTTTAATGCCCGAACTCAACAGCAGGTCATTTTATCACTGGATTTTGACTTTAATTCCACTTTAAATACCACTATAGTGGCCAGTGGAAGACAAATTTCTTTGCCATATCTATCTACCTTTGAACTTTGACCAATTTTTCCACTCTCTACGGACCGAACGGATGATGGGGTCCCTGGGAGATGAAAACCAGCTAGGACGGGTGCAGCATCGTCTTTGATTGGCGTTGAGGGCGGGGTAATCTCGTCTTCCCGCGTGAAGGCGGGAGTCTCGCCGAGTCTGTCAGAAACGTTGTCTATAAACTTGTCCAGGAGGGTCTTCCTTGGCCGCTTTGGTTTGGGATCTGTTATTTGAAGGAAGGGAATAAAGGATCATTAATTGAACCTTTCTATCAAATATGCAAATTATGCTCTCATTATCAGATAATGGCTAAATACACTTCTTATCAAGTCTTTTCCCCTAGAAATGTGAGGACCTTTGACTCCATTTCTCAAATACATTTCCAGTTCTGTAAGACTAAGAATTTATCAGACAAGTCATGATACAGATATAATAGATGTAACTTGTTGTATGGTATTAAATTGAGACATGCATTGCTAGTTCTTTAGATGACGTCACACCAATAGAGGGCAGCATAATCTATTTTGGCGATTTAAAAGGACAATTGGTTATTTACTGATTACCCAAAAATTGATTGATTTCATGGGAAATGACTGCCAAATTCTTTTTCTTGAGGAAAAATTACATATAGAGAGCCTAATTGTGAAAATTAGGCCATCTAGACGCTGTAGTTCCTTTAAGTAGGAGTTAATAATGGTCTTCATCGATATCTCCTCCAAAAAAAGAAGATCTTGCTGTAGCCTACACTTTTATTTTGATACCTTTGACTGGTGATGGAGCATCTATGACCAGCTCGTTCTCGCTTTCGCTATCCGACATGACGCCGAACATCTCATACATATCCCGCTTCCGGCTCGCTCGGTCGGTCTGGCCATCACTGCCTGACAAAGGTCCAGTCCCAGACGCAGTCTTGGGACCTGGACCAGATGGGATCCTGGCCGAGTCCTGCTGCTTGTTCTTGTTCTGGCTGAGAAGAGTTGGTCCATCCTTTCTCACATTGCCATTGGCATTGGGTTGGGGCTTTTGAGTCTGGGTCTTGATTGATGGTTGTGAGAACAACTCCTCATCTGCAAATTGGCAAAAATTAAAGACACTTTACTTTGGCCTGCTCTCTGTTAATTTTGTCCCTAAGTATAATGTCCATTATATTGTTGAGAATTTATAGGAGACCTACAATCTACAAGCATTGCGCTTTTAGTAGACCTCCTTTTTCCAATCTGTATATCCATATTCATTGTAAACTTGTATTTTGTTTGTTGTTGGAAATAAACGATCATTCATTCATTCATACCGACACTTTATTTTATTTTTTTTACATTTCAATCCAAGATAGAAAGAGTCTGTACTGTGTAGATTTTTAGATTTCGAACAAACAATTTCAAATTGTGTTAAACTAAATTTCCATTTCCTGAATAATGTTTATGAATTTGTATGAGTTGATCTTCAACTCGCTTGAATTTAACAACAAAAAAACATTTTGAATAAAAGTTGTAACCAAATAATCCAACTTAATTTTGTGATATAATAATGTACATTTTATGATTTTGTTTAGAAATAGAAGATCTCTATAGTACGAGAGTAATATTCATTTTATCTAGATAGAAAAGAGAGATTTGAAAGAGGGTTTTATTTACCATGTTCTTCAAAATCACGCAAAGCATCCAAATCATCTGCAAAACGATCTTCAAAATCATCCAGAAACTCGGCTTCAAGGGCAGGATCCATGTCTGCGAACACTGCAACTCGTGCAAGTCGATTCTGCAATATCAATGAACAATATGTCAATATCCTGCTTGTCAGCTGGTGAAATCAGCTAAGCCTTTACATTTATTTATCAATTTGACAGATCATGAATTCATCCATTCTGTTGCGACTCTCTCTCTGCCTGGCTGCTGCTTTGTCAAATTTGTAATTGTATTGACTCTGTTGAGTTTGATTTGTTGTTCTTAACTCATCAGACAACAATGTCAAGAGTCAGACAGTTTATAAACATGATACATTATAAATATAAATATAATTTCATTAGTAAACAACTCACTCTGAAAAACGCTTTTGCTTTGGTTTGGCTTTGTAAGTTGTAAATTATGCAAAACTCAGTCCCTTCTTTGACTCGCGTCACCCAACTATGTCTATGGTCTGGAATTGAAAATGAAATGATCCATGATGACAGCTCGAAACCAACAAACAAACAGCTAATTTCACTTGCTGGAGTCTCTCTCAGACAACATGAAAATTAAATCAAGTCGCTGCTGTTGCTCTTCTTCTGCATCCGGCCGGCCGCATATACTTTACCAAAAGCCAGTGGGCTAGACTCGGGGTTTTTCACATCTTCACGGTTCCGCTGGTTGTTTTATTTTTTGGCACCGTACCGCAGCCTTTCTGCTACGAGCGTATTTCCCGCCTTACGCGTGAGGGCGCACTATTTGTTCGGCTGCACAGAAATACAATCGGCTGCACAGAAATACAGAAAAGATGGTCGGTTAGCAAAGCTCGTTTTGTTTATCATTTTGGCAAAGACAAAGTTATTACTCTTCCTTAAACAAAAATAGTAATAATACATAAATAAAATAATCAAACAAATAAGAAATTAGTAGAATAGAGAAAGCGTTATATATCAGAATCAAATGTTACAGAAAACTTATAAATATAAATAGAAAGTAAAGAAAACGGAAATGAAGACAATATTATTATTTTAATACAAGAAAATCAAAAGAAAACAAACAATATTATAATAATAAGAAGGAATAAATGAAGAAAAAGAAAAGGAAGGTTTAATAAGCCTATCTTCTTTTTTCACCCACCCCTAACACCTTTTATCTAATCCCAATACCAACTATTGTCACTTGTCAGTCCTTTCACTTTTTCGTTTGCCTCTTCTTTAATTTAAAATATCATCTATAAGCCATGTTGAACTTGGAAATACACCCAGTACTTTCTCAATCGTTAACTTTCCTCATTTTATTTATTGTCACCTTCATCCCTTTTTTCTATTTGTATGGATAATGAAAGTGTTTGAAAACCTGGATGTATAGCTAGGCTTATAAGTATACTACTGAAGTTTGCCTTTGAATAATAGCTTGCTTTGGGCTTTTCCCCCGCTTTTTCTTGTAAATTTGTTTTGGTTTTATATTTATCTTTATTGATAATGTTTAATTTTTCATATTAGTTCGCCCTTAGAGAAAGGGTATGCAGGGATGCAAATCTTTTTGCCTCTTGTACGATTTTTGAAAAATTCATGACTTCTTCTCAGCTAGCTTGGAGTAGTGAACAAAAGACAAGGGGGCTCCCCTTCCCCCGTAATGCCAAATAGAGCCCCTGAAAGTCATAAAAGAGCCCCCAAATTTTGCATAGAGTTCATTGCAAAACAAATTTCAGAGTGTTATTTTCATGCAAGCAAGCTTGAGAAGTAGCCCCCCCCCCAAAAAAAAATAATTATTTTTTTTCCCCCTGGCTTGGAGCACACTGATTTTGTTTAAAATAGCGCCATCTATTTGCTATTGTAGTCTCTCAACTTTCATTCCAAGTTACTTTGATATAACATTCAATATTTACTAAGGTGTTGTGCAGTTTGTGGTGAACCCTATTGTATTTTGTAGGTGATATCTTTTCTAAATAATATCATTACAAAATTATCTTTCTATTTTTCAGTAGTCTCTTATTGCCACTGATTTCTTAATTTCCTGCCTCATTACACCAGTATCCTGTTTATCCTCTATTTCCTTTAAAGGGATAGGCCTGTAAATTGTCTATAACTCCACGAAAATTACTTGGAGCTTCCTCGTATCTCTTCTACCGTGTTGTTTAGCTCATGGTAAGAGAAGAATAAAATAGGGTTAGATTTTTTCAAATGTCCCTTTAGCTAGTATGAAGATAATTATCACTGATAATCCTTCAGCTCAAGAGCGTTAATGAGCGGTCATAAACCTCATAAACGTCATACAGTAATTTGTTGTAAAAGCTGATGCAAATTTTCGCTTTTTTAACCAGGAAAGCAGTGTTCTTTTTCAATGAAACTTTCACACATCATTCGGACATACCTTACAATGATTTGGGTACAGGATTGAAGTCTCAAATGTCATTTTGGGCAATATCTGACACTTTACAGGTGCACCTTTAATCTATCTCATGTTTTGTTTGTTCTATTCTTTTCATTTTCCCTCTCTCTCCCTCTCGATATATTATATTATATTTTCCCTTACCTATATTGGTACTACTAATCATTTCATTTGCAAAACATTAGTTAATTCTATCGCTAGCTGAATACCGCTCCTGGAGGGCTGAGGAGCGGTAGTGATTTCTGAGCACTCAAGCTTGCATCCAGTACATTTTTATCAGGGTTGGCACTCCTTATCTCTAGCCCCTGGGCGCTGATGTCTCAGCAGAGGATTAGCAGAGAGTAGTAATAAAACTGATAAGAATGTGGTCGATACGGAAACAAAAATGATCAAATTGATCACCACGATGGTGGAAGACAAGCTAATGGGACAATCACGTCATGATTTAGCATTTAGTTGCATTCTTTCAATCATGTCACACTTTCACAAAAAGATCCATTCACAAACATTAAATTCAAATTTGAAGCACATTCCTTGAACTAACCGGTTCCAAATATAAAATACAATTCAGTATTTGGAATCCACTTTTCTTGCATTAGTTGATGCTATACCAGGCAAGCCTTCAGGTTGCAAAGAGCAACCATGTTTTAATATGTTACGCATATAATTTGAATAAGTTAATGAATCAGTCTATTGACTCTACACATCATGATGGAGACAAAAATCAGTCCAAGTCACAAGTTAGTCTCAAATTTGTCAATATTTTTATTCAAACATTTTGCAGTTTTTGTAGTTTTCTTTAAATATTCACATTATTTACACAACTTTACATGTATATTCAATGACTATGATACAAAACATTCGGCCAATGTATATAGCAAAAAACAACAACAAATTATACCATAAAAGGAAATATCAATTGATATGACGAAATGCATTACCAACATGGCTTCACAAATAATTATTAAGATAGAATAAAAGCTTGCTTTACTGCATCTAGTGTTGCAGTAGAAAGCTTGCATCTAATGTGTGTGTGTGTGTGTGCACTGTATGTGAGCGAGTGTGTGTTTATTATTAAGTATGATAGTGAGCTACAAATGTCCAATAGTGCTCGACTATTTTGGCTGTGTGTTTATTATATGCATGCATAACCCCCAATATAAGGGTTTTTCTGAATGCCTTTAAAGGGTACTGGTCACCACCCCAAAACACCCCAAAACACTATTCTTATGATTAAAAGGTATTCTACACTTTTAGTAGTCCATTCCACCAAAAAGTTTAGAAAAAATATATAATTGGAAAAAAGCATCACCAACATGTGTTCATGGGTCTGCATATGAAGACTACCTTTTGTCTAGGACGAACTCATCGTCCGTGATTCTTTTGCCTCACAACGTACGCGTGAATAGAATTGGCGCACTCGCAAACGTTTGGCACATACGGAACCATGAGGTCATAATGGTTCCATAAGTAGTGGTAATTAATTGCATTGTTTATGAATTACAGTTACACAAACATTTACAAAATGTTGGGCATCTATTTGATATCACACTACAGTACCAACAAATATAATTATGTGTTGTTCTTTGCCTGGTGGTTCCCTTTAAGTATAAATTTATGCAAATCAACAAGTGTATGTGGTCTATATTTGGGTGTTTGTACAAGCATGTGTTTGTGAATATGTTTGTGAAGGTGTGTTGTGTAGGTATGTGTACTGAGAAATAGAGCTATAAATGAGAGTGTGTAATTATGTGTGTGTTTGTGTTTGTATATCTATTCCCTCTGAAAAATATGTGAGTACATGTGCACTCATCATATCTTTTTGATTAATCAAATACATGATTCATTGTAGAAGTTAACTGTTTGTCTTGCCAAAGTAAACATTCGGAATACGTTCAAAGTTTTGGGCGAATATGCTGCCCTTTGTCAGGTACCAAGGACAAAAATATTTACATATATCTCTGTGTCCATCAAGAATATGTTTGTACGCAGTGTGAGCGACGTTTATTTAAGCGATAATACGCTCATCGACAAGACTCAGAGCGCATATGCACGCACACATTTTTATAAAATTGAAGTTAGCGGAGGATTTTAGAGTTACTGTACATCTACGAATGTAGCCAATACTGTGCGAGGCGCAGATATACTCTCCTGCCAAAACTGATCGCCAAGTTCAGCTAATTTCAGTTTTACCGATTTAAAGTGTGATTACTACGGCGTCGCAGAATGGCGCTTGGCCCCTAGTACATCATACATATTTCAATTGTTTACTTTGCAAGACGAACGGTTTACTTCTACATTGTATTTCATCTGGGGAAAAATAACATCTTTCGTACATCTATCATTTCATAAATAAAATGAAATTCATGAAAAATGAAGCCGAAAACATTACCGTAACAACTTACTAGCGACGATACACTGCGCGAAGACAATTATTATTTACACGATGAACTGGCAAAGACTGGCATTCAACACAGGGTATAGTTTCAATAAGTGCAAAATAATGATGCATATTTTGGCTGGATAACATAAATTTGCATTACAGCATATGATTGCCTCGCCAGTTTCGCAGAAAATGTGGCAAAAACTTATCAACAAAATGCAAGAAAATAAACAAGTGAACGTAATAAACATTACAGTATTACACAAATAGGAAGTGATACCTTTCTGCACAGTGAATTGTCATTTATCACTAAAAGCATAACAGTGCCTAATTTGCAAGTGTTAAAGACATTGCATTGCTGACTCTTGAGGGCGCTATATAGAAATTGACTGTATGACACCATGTCCTCGAACAGGGGTACTATTTGATGATCATTTTCCACCTGTAATTAATTGTTTTTTTTCTTCTTTTTGTGAAAAATTATTAACTTGAATGGAGAAAAGAGTGAATGTGCAAATTCAATCTAGAAACGTAACAAAATAATGGGCGTCTGTCATTTGTTGAACAATGGCTTTGATGTCAAAATTGAATGAATTTCCAGTACCTCTAACATTAATTGTCAAGAAATTAATAAATAATTAAAGACCCCAAAACATTGATGTATTGTGTGGTGCAAAAACTATGAACTTAAACAAAATATTGACATTACCCAGTATTTGTGGCAGATTAAACATTTTGAATACAAAAAAGGAAACAAAAAGAGAAAAATCAAGAATAAAATGTATGGAACTTTGATATGAGTAAACATTTTTGAAATGGGAAATATTCTTGAACATTGTACCAATCATAACATAATTTTTGGAAATAATATCACTCTGAAACATCTAAAAGAAACATAGTTAAAGATAAAAGACATACAGTATGACCATTTCACATCATACTTTCGCTTACATTGACATTTGATTATACGAAGCAACATACAACATTCTATGCTTGTAAAAAACAGTTGGCCTGAAATTGTCATGTTTGAATTTTGTATCATCAGACCCTGTAGAGCACTATTTGCATACAAATCTGCATAATATATAAAGAGGATGCAAGGTCACAAAGTAAGATTTCAGAGAGATATATTACATTAGTAATAAAGTTGCTCTTGTAAATTACTCAACGAGTAAGAATAAGAATAAACATGATTGTTATTAGTATGTGGTGATTTGTAGCTTGACCGACTGTAGATTGGAAAATGAAAATATAAATAAAAATGCCATTAAAAAAAATGCCAACCTTTGACGAACAGGAATAGTGGGGGGTCCAAAAGAATGGGCTTCATCCCAGATGGTGTTCAGGGGGCAGCACCCCCTGAAGTTTACGAGGGCAAATAAAAGGAGCGGCTTGAATTCAGTTGTGAGGATATACCAACAAGAAAACTGCAACATAGAGTTTAATCTTGCAGGCTGTTATCGAGTCTGTAGAATTTAATTTGCGTATTTTTCCCTAAATAAAGAAAATCAAGAAATAGGGCTGTTTAGGACTATGTTTCACAAGCCAGAAATAGGGAATGTCTTGATGAAATAAGGGACCAGTGGCAGGTGTGCATACAAAAATTGGATATAATGTCATTTTTGTAAGAACTTGGTTGAGATACCTTGCACAGTAGCTCAGTCCTCCACAGTTTTTTTTTAAATAAGGACAAATACAATGTACATATCACTTCTTCCAAAAATTGTGTAAAAATATTGTCTACAAATTTATAAAAATGGAAATGATTATATTTATCACTTTCATTAATTCGTAAAAAAGTGGAGAGGTCAGACATAATTCAAGAATAAAGATAATTTTAGATCCTTGAATCAAAGAATTCCCCTAAAAATGCATTTAAAAAAAATTTCATCATACTACATACATCTGTAATGAATGTGTAATGACGCTAACAATTTTACGTGGCCGACACTTAGTCCATCTCTCCATTTGTTATACATGTGGCCTCAGATCCCGGTACGAGGCCGCCGAGACAAGAAGTACACTTGAAACCAGACTCAAGAACACCGTTGTATGTATGTATGTGTACATAACGATACATACACAATAGAAAATATTAGGCAAAACTTGTCATTGCGTATTACAGATTTTATGCTTATTTGGCTGATGGGTGTATTTCAAAAGGGATATGATATCAAAAATAACTCATTATCCAGGAAACAAGGCTAGTTTAATTATGGTTCTACAAAATATTTGTTGAAATTTAAGAGCAATTCAATCCCTTTGAAGAGGATTTATCTCTGAAAGTTGGCCAAGAATTAAGAAAGTTATGACCGTCTGCCCAAAATTTACCCAAATGACGAAAAATTAAATTTCTTACAAAATTGCTGCCTGCTATCATTTGACTGTTACGTCATTACAAACCTACCAGCCATATACGTTTTCTACCTGAAATATTCCTTATTTTGATTTTTTTTTGGTTATAAAAACACCTCTAAAAACCTGTTGAAAAACAAATAATCTGCTATTTTTCACATTTGGCAACATCATTTATTTTAAAAAATGAGAGTATGTTATCAAAGATTGGTCATCAATAAAAATTGTCTTTTTCTACTAAATATATTTCAGCAAAGCAAGGCTTACAACAATTGTGCATTTCCTAAACATTCTAGATAAGAGTGCTGAACCACAAACAATGAAAAGTATACAACAGATCACATGCAAACTACTTTTGTGGTTTGTGGTTTATTTAAGTAGCCCTGAAAATGTATTTAAAAAAAGACTGAACTTTCATCTCTTGTAAACCTGTTCCATGGTGAAAGAAATCAGGGGAAATTATGGAACTCCTTAGAAACATTTATTTTTGTTTGTTGTACATTTGAAAATGAATGAATTGATTATTGCCACACTCAAATTATTTTTTGACGGGGGTGTGCCTCACGGAACTCTGAAATTGGGGTCTTAAGAGCTGACTACAAGCACAAAATATAGGGTCTTTGGAGCTACAAAAACCCTGAAACGGGAGTTAAGGGGTCCAAGGAGCAGACTAAAACTACAAAATACATGGACTTGGAGCTACCAAAGACCTACGAAAACCCTCAAATGGTGGTCCAAGGAGACTAGAAGATGAATAATGGACTTGGCATTACTCAACTACCTAGCCAAGTCATTCCGGGGGTCTATGGAGCGGCAATTTTTGAAAATCGGGTATCTTGAGAGCGGCAATCGGGTGTGAAAACGGGGGTCTTGTAAGCGGCACATACCCACCTTACATTATACATGAGTGCCCCCCCGGGGGCCATGCCCATCATGTAAACACATGCTGTCTGGAGAACCTTAGCAGCCAAATAAAGTAATATTCCGGGCACAATAAACAGAAATTATCCTAAACATAACATACTGTGTGTACTTCAATTGGCAGAAAGAAGCTAAAAAAAAAGATTGCAGAGAACATATGTAGAAATTATACAATGCAATGTACGACAAGTGTACATTCTGAAGCATAAACACAGACATCGACATACATGTACGCACACCAGTAAAAACAAAATTAGAGGTAAATTCTTAGCCAGCAATGTTTGTCAAAAGTTCCACTAAATCTTTGAATCAGCATTTACATGTATGTCACCAAAATGTTACCAATAATGTTCATGTAAGCCGAGTGTCGTAAAAAAAAGGACTATAAGCTTTTTTTCAATACCTAATAAGGTATTTTCTTTTTCTAGATCCGTTGAGGTTTTATTTAAGTATTACCAAGGCTCCAGAGAAATAGCCAGTCAGGCGAGTAAATTAATTTCCTCAACGTTTTTGGAGGGCCATTTACTGGCACCCAAATTATATTTTATCATTAACGTTTTTTTTGTGTAAAATGTCTAATAATATATTAAACTTTACTCCCTTTATTGATCAAAACTGTGATTATGTAATTGTCAGTTTGATAATCTACACATAGTTGCCTGATGTGGCTACCAAAATATGACTTTCATAAGTTTTTGCTGGCCCAAAGGACAATTTTACTGGCCCTGGACTAGGGGGCCACCGTCAGTGTTTATAGGGTTCAAAGGGAAGGGGTGGGGCATTGTAGATGGGCGCATTTGCAACCTTTTGCTAATATGCCATTTTGCCCTACCCCCCCTCCCCCAAACTTAGCACACATGGCACTACCTCCAGCTTGCCCCCCCCCCCCACATTTTGATATCCTGGTGTTACCACTGTCACTGTTGAGTGTTGAGCTCTTCTAATAAACAAAAAACATATTTTTAACTTAAACCAGCTCCATTAAATTATCTCAAGCTCATTCCTCACAATGCATCACTTGCTTCTTGCATACTTGATATGGCTTTATGATATTGCAGTTGTTTATTTCAATAAAAAGCAAGAAAGCTATTAAGATAATGCCATATACACCTCTGGTTTTCACCTCCACATGAAGTTTTCATTGATGATTGAATATTCAAAGGATATATAATATACATGTACCATCGCCTTTCAGATTGCTGGAAAAACAGGACAAAAACATGAAACTACTAATAACGCTGATTGTTCAAAAAAATAATGATGCCTCTGTATTTGAGTCTCGTTTTCTCTTGCTCTCCCTCTCAGCACACTCACGCACACATAATCACTCTCCCGTTCTCTCTCTCTCTCTCTATCCCACTAGAATCATTCAGAAAGTCATTGGTTTGAGTTTCTGGCAACTTGACACTAAAAAACACACCACTGGTTGCAACGAATCCACTCTCTTTCTGGCAAGTCCATCAAAAAGTCTTCTAAAAAAGAATTTGTCACAGTTTTTCTCTTTAGTAGGTGACCAGTGGCCAAACATGAAATAGTCGGTCAGTCCAGGCAGTGAATATCAAATTTGGTAAAAAAGTCTGTTACTGCCACTGCGTCTGTTTTTTCCTTCTTCCGGTTAGCGTAATGGGATATGACGTAATGATGAATGGCCACTGGCGATGCGCCGTTGTCATGACACGATGCAGCTCTTGCGCGTCGAATACGGAGGATCCTGTGCGTTGAGAATTGTGCGCCGCTTTTTGGAACCCGCCGTGCGACAGTCCGGTGGCGGTAGCAGGTAGCGGTGCATATGGTTGGCGTCTGCGAACGACTTGAGGCGCGACCGGAGGGGTAGCGGGATCGGGAGCTTGTCAATGGAGTACGTCGACGTGCAGTTGACGATCGTCCGGCAGCAGAAGTCCTGCAGACTCAGCACTGAAAAGATGGGAGTAAAAAAGAAAGGAAATATTGAATCACAAAGTCTGGAGTTTACACTAGATAATTTTCAGATGATATGCTTCCCATGAATATCTTCTTATATGAATTTCCATTAGAAATAATCAATATACTATTAGTATTTATATTTATGCTCTCCAGCCAGATGTATAAATGGGTACTCGGTAGGATTGAGGGTGCGTATTTAAAGCATCATGAGTGCATGGTAAAGTAGCAACTGCTAGTATGCTCCCAAGGGAGTGGAGAGAGTGCACAATAAGTGCTGGATAGCTTGTGTGTGTGCATCTGATGACCAGGGGAATAATAGACACAGGTCCCTCTGGGACAAGTGTAAAAGCACTGGAGAGGCTAGCCTTGAAATATAAAACAAAAATTCATCTAAACTTATTTAGTAACCCAATTCAATTTTATTTGCATGCAAATTAACTAAAATAAATCATAGAGATCTAAATAAACGCAATCTAACCTTTATTCGTCCTCCACAACCGCTCCATGCCATTGCGTTTCAGCACGAGCCGCGAGAGTTCCGTCAGCGACTCGGTCACATTGAAGTCGCACAGCGGGCTGACCTCGAAGTAGGCCATGTCGTTCCGAACGGCGTAGACCTGGGCCTCCTCTCTTAGGACCTGGCGCTTGAAGGCTAGGTGAAGCCTGTTCCCAACCAGGATCTTGGGGACACCAGGTGCATGCTGAAAATAGAGAAATAGAGAACAGAGAAAATAAGATTTTATAATCTTGAGTTCTTATTTGAACTACAAACTTGATTCTCCAGGTTTTATGAAATGTTTACCTCCTTTCTAATTTATAATTATTATCTTTTAGGGGTCCTGTTCACCCCAAAATGTGTTCCTTTTTAAAAATAATTTGTTTAATTAGAATTTTTTCTTTGGTATTTGAGTTGCAGTGAACCAATGATTGGCCCTCCGGAGCTCCTTTCAAACTCTGGTGGGCTATTGTTCACATTTGCACTTTATATACAAAAAAAAAGAAGAAAAAAGGTCATGTAATTGTGCACAGCATTAAGCATAGAAGTGGGCCTCCTCTCTAAGTACCTGTCACTTGAAAATTAAATAAAGACAGTGCCAGACCACGATCTTGGACACACCAGGTGAGGTGCATGCTGACTAAAAAGGAAAGGGGAATCTACAATTAAAAAATCTAGAGGGTAATTCAAATCTGTAGGTGAAAGTAGGCACGGGTTGGGTGGATCCAGGTGTCTTCAAAAAGGACCTTCATGTAGCATTTGGAGGCCAGTGGAGCTGGTTCTGGTGTTATTCTTTGGTTTATTCTATGATCCTCGTTTATAGTACCTGTTTTTAATGGGAGGTTGACCATGATATTGTTTGAGTGAGATTCAATTTGTTTAAGATTGTTCTCGTTCCTTTATTATGAGGACTTCAATCTTTCTGAAAACCCAAATGATGGATCCCTTTTTCCACTGGTATGCACTGCACATCAAATGTAATGTTCATTTATGAGTTTGAAACAGCTGCGCGTGATCACTGGCAAATGTTCCTGCATGCTGGGCAGATGATTAGACCGAGTATGGTGGCTTAGCGGTTAGAGTGTCCGCCTCATGCACGGGAGGTCCCGGGTTCGAACCCAGACCGGGTCATACCAAAGACTTTAAAAATGGTACCCTCTGCCTTCTAGCCAGGCACTCGGCATTTATAGAATGGAGAAGGGAAAGTTAATCACACAAGTTACCAGAGGACTGGCCCCCTTCTGTAGCTTTCACTACATTTAGTAGACGTGTGGCCTAGGGCTAATGAATCGGAGATAGGCGCCGCCTTATGTGCCAACATTGGCACGGGAAGGTCTTTAACTTTTTTTAAAACCCAATCTTTCGGAAAACCCAAATGATGGATCCCTTTTTCCACTGGTATGCACTGCACATCAAATGTAATGTTCATTTATGAGTTCGAAACAGCTGCGCGTGATCACTGGCAAATGTTCCTGCATGCTGGGCAGATGATAAGAAATGTTCTTTGTGACATTTCACAGAACATTCTTAGAGAATTTGAGGCTAGTCTATTCAACGTCTTTCCATCTCAAGGGACGCCATGCAGATGGCATTTATGAGATTTATAGCGGTTTTCCAGTCCCAATAAAATGTGTTGTAAGCTGGGGCATGACCTCTATTGTTAATATGAGGGCGACTTTGCCCCCTAATTTCCAAAATAGCCCCCTGAAATGAATAGGTAGCCCCTAAAATTATTTTGTGATATCCATCAGATTAAAAAAGTAGCCCCTAAAATAAAACAATTCCTTCCTTGATACTATCTGTCCTTGCCTAACTGGCTAACGGAATGTAAAAGATTTTCAAACGCTTTTCTTCATTAGGGTCCATCCAATTTCACTTCCAGTCACTAAAATTTGACATGTCTCAACCCCCAAGAAAAATAAGTGTTTAATTTGACATATTTGTTTGAGCCCTGTTAGTGCTAAAATAGAACTGCAGTGTGCTTAATAATTCATAAATTATGAGAGAACAAAAAATACCCCCTTTTTTTCTGTGGGTGAAAATGGAA
This sequence comes from Echinarachnius parma, assembly GCA_037951105.1. Lineage (NCBI taxonomy): Eukaryota > Metazoa > Echinodermata > Echinoidea > Clypeasteroida > Echinarachniidae > Echinarachnius > Echinarachnius parma. Next base: position 207,006 of record JBAMJV010002893.1, on the reverse strand, counting down.
TAGTTATATTTCTATTTCCATCCTCAATTGGTATAATATACAGGGTGGCCCAGAAATAATGGAACGGGGTGCTTGCTATAATGAAGACACATGATGCCCGTCATAGCAACTAGTAACGTTCAATGCATGCGCCATTGTTCTTCTCTAGCTCTATACACAGCTGAACGCACACTCACAATGCCGCACGGTTGATCGTTTACTCGATGCAGTATGGCGGGCATCATGAGTCGTTAGTATGGCAAGTACCCCGTTCCGTTATTTCTGGGCCACCCTGTATTGCATTAATGGCAGCAAATACTTTCCCTACAGAGCCATACCACATAATCCACATTAATGGCTCTTCATACATTTAACATTTCTTAGAAGTATACCACATGATAATTTTTTTCCTTCAAAAGTTCAAATTGTAGGAAATTTCTAACTTCCACGAAGGAATCAAAATTTCCCCGTAAAGTTTGCATCACTGATTCATCGGACATTCATGAGCAGCTCAAAAGCCCCGAAAGACATGAGTATCAAAATTTACAGAGTTATTAATGAATTGTTTCCTCCCTCCTGAATATACAAGGTGAAAATGATATTTATCAGCCAGTATGACGCAGTGAATTAACTTTGATCATTCATCTTGCTCAGAATCTACATTTATAGCTCACAAACCCAGAGAAAGAAAAACAATTCAAAATTCCAGATTAATCAATATAACTTCAATTCTAGCCTTAAAGGGCAATGCAACTCAAGAATAGAGTTTATCCTACTTTATACATCGTAATATGCCTGTTTATTATATGTAACATTACTCCGACTGAGATTTCTGTTTTGGAAGAAATATATGTGAAAACTCTTTCGGGTATACCGCTATTCACGCGAACACTGGAGGCCGCCATTATTAGGTTTGTGCGGACTATGGTCAATGATATGCACTAATGCATTTCAATAGCACCAATTCAAACCATTGCCTGAATACTTGTAGATGCTTTTTGTTCGGCCCGTAGCACATACGTCAGAGTTTGCAAAGCATGTCGGGTAATTACAAGAACATGGCTGCTCCCATCATCTTTTGGCGCCGTAAGAATTAGTAAAATGTGAGTATGTTCACGTAAGGATTTCATGGGATCCAGGAGGCCAAAATTGCCAAGTTATGTATCAAATCAAATGTCTGTTCACCCTCTAAACGATAATAATAACCGAAATCCATAGTTTCATTCCCCTTTAAATGGATCTCGTACCTTTGTTCAAATGTGCCTAAAACTAACAAAGTGTTGATAAAATGTGTATTTCTGTGATCTGTCCACAGAGTTATTTGTCAAAATTTCACGTCAAAGGGTTATGGACAAATAATGAGCCGAAATTAAACAGTTATAACTTTCCAGTGGATAATTAAAAATCTGAACTCTTCAATCATTCATCATATCTTTTTAACTAAAGAGAAATATAAAAAAAACCTAAACCGGTTCCATACTTCTATTGGTAATATACAAATACAACTAATGTAGGTATGAATGAACCACTAGAGTTCTAAGTGAGGTTTGCGGATTTGGACAAAGTAACTATATCCGTTTAATTAAAGCTCAGAAACCCAGAAAATAGTCTTTTAAAATTCCAAGTTAATCCTTAAAATTTAAATTCTAATTTTGAGAGGAATGTCTGCTTTCTCTTACAATTTGGTATTACCCTCTTTGTTATCCTTGGATAAAATCCATGCCCAATAATGGATAATTTTCCCCACTGATATGCAAGCTATGGACTGTATCCAATACAAATGTAATATGAACAATTTTACTGAGTTACTAATCAATTGCTTCCTAACCTTTTCAGAGTGAATTAATTTTGCACATTCATCTTGCTCCCAATCTGTATTACTGCCCATTTAAATGGATCATGGCATTTTGCGATTAAGGACGTTCTGAGAAATGTGAATTAAATTTGGACATTCATTTTGCTCCAGATCTGCATCGCTGAACTCATATAAATGGATCATGGCATTTCGCGATTAAGGACTTTCTGAGAAATGTTCAGTTTAAGGCTAAACAGCATGATCACTAATTAACGACCTTACTCGTACACTGTAAGAACATTTTGAATCTTGGTCAGAAATTTTCAAGTTAATGTTAAAAATGCAAAATAATTGTTTTCATTGAAAGCATGAATTGATAATAAAACAGGACAAATATATTAAGAAAAAATGAAAGCGTTTATGGATATGGTTTGCAAATATACATAAAGGAAAAATAAAACACTGTCTGCATGTATTTTTGAAAATGCTATTCATGCAGTGTGTACATAATCTACATTCTACAAGATATCCAATGACTAGGATATCAACCTTGAAAAACAATCTTCATGACTGTCATGAATGTGCATGATCGATATGCCTAGAGATGAATATCAATATTTTCTTGGAATTGCAAATATTGTTTGTGCAGCGCAGTTGTGCAGGGAGTGTGTGTGAATATGTTCAGGGAAATAACTTAGGCAAGAATGACATGCACACTAAAAACTTCTTCTTCTTCTTTTTTTTGTTGTTGGGGGGGGGGGGGGGGGGGTGTGGTGATTGGAGTTTGTTGTGGATCGTGTTTCTGAGATCTTTGGGGATGTGTCTGTAACACAACATTCACTCTTTCACAACTGACCAACTCTTGTGAAAACTCTGACCTTTTCAAGAATTTATTTTGTTAACATTTCCAGAATGATCTGTAGCCCATTTCATAAAACTGTTACAATTGTGGTAAGTGTCCAATTATTGTAACTACCACGGCAACAGCTATAATGCTCCATGCTGATTTGCTGTTGACCAAATAGTTACAATAATTGGACACACAATTGCAAGTGTTTTATGAAATGGACTACTGAATTGTCCTACAAATGCTTATTTTTTGTCAGTTTGCCTCTGAAGAATATTCTGCTGGGACAAAAAAAAAAAAAAAAAAATTAGGCTTGACTCTAATATCTTTGTGTCTCATGGTCAATAAAGGACAAAGTATATCCATTTAGCTTTATAATAGATAACGCTGATTCAACCTATACATGTAGACATAGAAATTGAGAAATAAATTTTGCTGAGTTTTAACTCTTTTCACCATTACAGGTCACATAGACGCAAGAATCTAATTTCATTGTTGATACAGCGATTGGAGTTTGTTTTGGGTTATGTTTCTGAGATCTTTAGGAACCTGTCTGTAAGATTACATTCACTTTCACACAACTGACAAGATGAGCTGACCCACTGCTGTGAAAACTGTCAGTCCATGACATTTTCAAGAATTGAGCTTTTACTTTCAGAACCATCAGAATTGGTCTCATAAAAACACTTTATCTTTGCGTCTAATGGTCAATATAATATGGACAAATTATATATAACAATAAAGCTTAGGTAATGCTGATTCACACAATATAGAAATCTAGAAAATGAAGTTCCACATGTTTTGGCTCTTTTCACCATGACAGGTGCACATACACTGCAATCAAATTTTATTTTCCATCTGGTGATTTAGAGTTTGTTTTGGGTCATGTTTCTGAGATCTTTAGGAACCTGTCTGTAAGACAACATTCACTTTTACACAACTGACAAGATGATTTGATCCACGACTGTGAATACCTTGCGAGTCCTGTGACCTTTTCAAGAAATGAAAGATAGGTTAATTCAATCAACAATCATCAGTGCACTTGGAATGTTCATCAGTGCAATGCTACATGTACAAGAAAAATAGGATTACTTCAATGCAAGCAATGCTAGAAATTAAATTTGTTGCCTTGTGGCCCATTCGGGCAAGTAAAAACAATAATTTTCAAACTCTAGTGGCCCAAAACCTGACTCTAGAGGCCCCAAACATTTAACATTTAAAAATATTTGGTTGCCCATTCAGGCCAGTGGAATTTAGCACCAAAGCAATTTGGTGGCCCGAGGCTATTTTTGAGTGGCCCCAGGCCAACAGTCCTTTGCTTATGTTGAGCACTGCCAATTGAGAAGGGTGGAAAGGGTTAATTAAACCATAAGTGGCTTTGCATGATTGCAATTCGAGTCTTGTTGAGCAACTGTCAAGTGTCAATACACCTCGCGGCATGTGTCTCAAGTTGTTTCGTTCAATCACCGAGGCACAAACCCCCTGGTCCAATCACCATTTATAACAGTGGTGTCGCAAGGGGGAGGGGTGCTCCTGGGCCTAAGCACTCCCCCTCCCCCTCCAGAGCCCTATATTATATATACATACGGCTCTGTCCCCCCCCCCCCCCCCCCCCCACCCCCCTTTGGCTATGTTTTTGTTGTTGCTGTTATTCATTTGCTGTCCTCATTTTGCTTGCTTGTTTTAGCCAGCAGTAGATGGAATTTCAATATTTTCATTAATGGAGGCCCCCCCCCCCCCTCCTTCTTGCAGAATTCCAGGCTACGCCGCTGCACCTCGACACCAATGCTAGAAATTAACCTTTTTGCCTTGTTGCCCAGCAAGTAAAAACAAGATTGTTCATCTTTGAGTGGCCCGAAACCTATATCTGGTGGCCCCAAACAAAGAAAAACATAATAAATTCTGTTACATTTGCTTGCCTGATCGGGCCAGTAGAATTTAGGATCAATGAATTTAGTGGCCCGAAGCTAATTTTTAGTGGCCCCAGGCCAGCTGCCTATAGATGCTAATTTCGAGCACTGTCTACACTTATAATTCTGTTTTCAATAATTAACAAGTATCTCTTCTAAGAAAATATAAATCAATGGTTTCTTGGCAGCCAATGAATTCCCTGCATGGAAATATTGTGTACTTGCCATAGATCTCCCACAGAGACACAGTTATTTTCCTCATGCCTTATTTCATTCAAGAATTATGTTTTGGTGCAAGGTGCAAAGATAAGATCGATGGAAAAAGAGTGCTATATTTAGTCTTATCTTCAATAATTATTATGAATAAATGAATTACATGTATTTGAAATTTGTCCCTTTGATAATTAAAATATGCATTCTTGAAAATCAAATTACTTTAAATGAAGTGGATACATCATTTTCTTCATTTATATTCAATATAATAACATTTTATAAACAAATTCCAGAGACATTGTGGTGTGTACAATTATTTCCTTTAATAATTTGTTAATATGATATTGTAAGCTAGCTGCCTGCATACAGGTCCAGTTGTGCATTCATTTAATATGATCTTGGGTTTTCCTTTTAACCCCTTGACTACTGGAACCCGGTGGGTTGTGTACAAAGTTTATAGAGATTTCAGGATCTCACACTCACAGGGAACAGGTTTTAAACAACAAATCTGAAATATGTCAAAGTAAACTATGAGTGGGCAAACAGTCTAGTTGCAACATGTTTGCACTATTGCAAACACAAAAATGCATCAAACAAACACCTTCACTTGTTGACAAATAAAATGCAAACAAACAAAGAATGAATCAAATTTATCTCTTGACTTCCCCTGATTTTGCACATAATACAATTTGGTATATAACTGATGAAAACAAATATTTATAGATAAACTAATAACACACATTTGTCTGTTTTCATACTTGATTGCTCCCATTCACCATGTGTCATCGTACCTTTTCACTTTGCACCCATTCACATATTTGTTTTTATATATACACATGTATGTATTTGAACAAAGCTACTCAATGTCCATGCAAGAAAGGTATTAAAACATTTACTCTATATATGTTTGCAACAGAATGAACAAACAATCCCTATGGCTACAAGGTAGACAACTGTGATATTGCGATATTCAGCAAACAAATTACATGGGGAATTGGTGGTAAGATGACATGTTGAAACACTTATCTGTTATGAAATGATGAGGAGTTGTTTAGGGGGGGGGGGGGGGGTTCTTACTTGTTGTGTTCTGTTTATATGCAATTTAATTGAAATCAATATTAAGACTAGAGTACACAGACAGGCTCCTTGATTGAAAAAGAGTAAAAGAAAATTACACTTTTATCATTATAAGTATATAACTTATTAATACTGCGCTATTTAATCAATTGATGTGCTAACATTTTGGATGAATGATGAGACCTTACTTAATATTTGATTGGCATGGAAATCAATGAATGAATCAATGTTCCTACAAGATATAAGAATTAAACATTTAAAATATTTTTGTATTAATATTGAAATGAAACAATATATACCTCATCGATCTCCCTGATCCACCGGTCAATCCCGTCGAATGACCACCTGTTTGTGATGTCGTAGACGAGGAGGATGCCCTGGGCGCCTCTCGAGTACGACCTCAGGATCGTGCAGAACCTGCCTTGCCCTGACGTGTCCCTGGGGAAAACAAGAGAGAAAATACACTAAAATCCTTATCATTGTTTTCGTTGTGGTCATAGTCACCATAATCATCATCATCATCATTATCGTCACCATCATCATCATCATCATCATCATCATCATCATTATCGTCACCATCATCATCATCATCATCATCATCACCATTGATTCAATTTTAGACTTGCTTAACAAACTTAGTTATGGTTGGCGTTGTTTTGCTAACAACTCAAATCAGGCTTTGGGATGCATTCCTAGTTTGATTTGCCTGAAAGAAAGGTTAATTTCTTGCACTGATTATCTAATGTATCGGTGCCCCAAAAAATAATATAAAACAGAAACAGCTTCATGTAGGCAAACACAAATATTTGCTAGTCAAAGTTCCAGTTTAGTGATTTTGGTCAAATTTGACAGGGTCAGCGACTTCATGAATTTTTCTAGCATTCCGGATCTCCATGCATAATTCATTACACGGAGGGTGCTCATGCGAGCTGATTGGCAGGTGACTGAATAATTCCAGGCGGTAACATTTCACTTCACTTCAAATTATCACACACTTATCTGCCCAAGGCCCGGTGGTCTCACTTCAAATTCAAGGGCGTAACGTATTTTCGGCTATTTGCGGCATTTCAAATACATGTTCAGTTAAATTCAAACCCCCCTTAAATGCAAAATAGGTACATCATGATCACAGGTACATGCCTATAATTTGTCACCCAGATTTTTTGGAATTTGAATATCCATTTACAAAAACAACCTCCTTTTTAATAAAAGATTTCATGTACACAAACAAAAAATATCTTGTGGCCCTTCACAAAAATGTACAGTTCATTTTTTTTGTTTTTTTACACGTTAGGAAAATATTTTAAATATCATTCAAAAGATTTCAAGTTCACAACAAATATATCTTGTGACCCTTCCCAAAAATGTACAGTTAAGTTGACATTTCATATATCCCACGTTTATCTTAAATAAGGAAGATATTTTTAATACTTTTAAACTTTTAAATTATTACCTAATACAATACAATGATTGTAGCTTGTACAAACAGCAAGGCAAAACTATTGCAAAGAAAAGCTCACGTTTATTAGTTTCCTTCTAATTTCTTTTAAAATTGGTCACTGAATTTCTAAAAAGAATCTGAAAATGTGTTAATTTAATCGAAATGATCTAAAATTAATGTGTATATAATCAGCCTAAGACAAAAAATATTGTGTCATGAAGATATTATCTTAATTACAGAAATGAATACTATAGTAGCTGGAAAATTGATTATCTTCTAAGCCTCATCATAATTAGTGTGCTTTGCCAAAAAAAAACAGATTTATTTTCCAAGGAATAAGGAGGACAAAAAATCTAAGATGCCAAATTAATACAGAGACGTGTATCAACTGTTAAAGGCCCGGTCACATATCACCGGATAGCATAAACGAATAGAAAATTTGTGAAATCAAATTATCCGGTGGTGAAAGTCGTCTCCATTGCTTCATGCACAAAACATTTCACCGGATAGAAAAACGTATATCGCCCAACAAGAAACGGACAAGAAACACATACGAATGGAGACAAACGGATTGAAAATCTTACTCTCCGTCGGGCTTCCGTTATGCTATCCAGTGATATGTGACCAGGCCTTAAGGAGCGCAGTGATATCAATCAAACCTGCCGTTAATGCGCATGAAATATGCATGATTACGCTGAGTAATAACTCTTTCTAAAATAATGGATCCAGTTACCAGAGAGATATTAAAATGAGGGGAAAAAACGTCGAAAAAAATACATAAAGAGGCAATAATACCAACTAAAGAAATATAGTAGCACGCATCCCCATGTAATTTGATCTATTATTATATCTGGAAATTATTCTGCTTATGAATCTTTAAATGATGAGCGCAATCGTTTTCTTGAGGGGGAATGTGTAATGTAGCTCTGTATTGGAATCTGAAACTTTAATCAATAAATGGATGGAACTTCCAAAATTACTTGTGAGAAATTTTTAATGGACAGGTTTAAGTTAAAGAGCAGAATTGTTAAAGTTGCAGAAAGCATGAATATTGGCCCAACTCATTGATTGAAACAAGATTTAGATACTTTAGCAAAATCTGACCCTAAAAATTATTAAAACCATACAGACGAAGTTACAGTATTTCAAACATTTGATAGCTGAAATAGTATTAAAAATAAATTTTTGTCAACTCTGTATAATTCGTCAGGGATATAAAGCAAATACTTCACAGTTTTTGTTTTTAAAGGAGTTTCTTAAAGATGTTCTTTAAATAGCTTTAATAATCGATATATATACGATTGATTATATGAATAGGGGATATTGCTAAAACTATCTCATGAATAATTCAACTTCTAAATAAAAGGCATTTATGGAGAACTGAAAAAGTAATAATTCTGCATCATGAGAATATACAATTTGGATATAAAATTGCCCATGAGAAGTGCTGGAGAAAATTTGTATTATGAATATTATAATAGAAGGATAACTGGAACTCTCTCCTGAATAATTCAGCTAAATAACAATTTGTGAAATTATGAGCACAATATTTCTTGAGGGAGTACTAGCAAGTGAATTATAGCTCTATTTTATAGCTTTTTTATTGAAAGATTGCACAGGAGCAGAATTCTAATGATCTTCCAACCAAAAATGTGATTTCACTGAACAAACAATGATGACATGATATTTTAAAGGAAGATACATACAAAGCTCCTCCATTAGCAATTCTTTTAAATTTTGCTGACAAGTATATTAGCCCAAACTAAACAGTTTGATGGGACATTTGTACACCCATTATGCAAGCAATGACAGTTAAACTGATATGGCTTGGTTATTCAATTTTTTTTGTTTACATTTGATTTGATTTCAAATGTCCACATTTTCAACACATTATCAAACAAACAATAAACATATATCAACATAACATAATTTCTTAAACATATATAAATGCAGTACTTAAATTATCTGGCTCATTGTATACTTTTCATTCACATGACAACAGATAAGAGATACAATGTACCTTTAAACAATGACATAATGACAAATGATGATTCTTACCATAATTGTAATCTGACCCTCTTCCCGTCCAGCAGTATGGTGGTTGTTTTGTGGTCAATGCCTGCAAGAAAAAACAGAAAATGATAGAGAAAATATGGTCATTTTACTTGACAGAGCTGATGGCTCATTTGGATGCCCATGAAGTGGGAGACAGGCACAATTGGGGGTTTCAGCTGCAAATGTAAAATACATAAATCCTGGAGGAATCCCTTTTTCTTTGCTCTTTTTTTTATTCATACATAAATAAGCTTACACATTTATACGTAGCATAGATTATTTGGTATTTAGGATGCACACACACTCCGATGCTCATGTACACTTTTAAATCACAATACAGACAAAAATAATTTAATTTCAACTCCTTCACGATTGTAGATGGACAGAAACAGTTTATATCTTTCTTATCTCTCCAGGTATATGCAGGGGAAATAAATATTTATTTTCAGGGGGCTGCTTTTCAAACATTTCAGTACGATAATAGCACTCTGAAATTAGGTTTTCATTGAACTTTATAAATGCAAATTTACAGGGGGTTCTTAGATGTTCAAGGGTTTCTTTTAGGCATTTTGGGGAGGGGAGGGGGAGGGGGGTGGGGGGTGGGGCTAAATCGCCCTGATCCCTAGGTGTATTTTCCACCAGTAGATCGACCACATTCAAATGTATTTAATGCACTCTGAAATTAGGTTTCATTGAACTTCATGCAAATTTACAAGGGGTTCTTAGATTTCCAAGGGTTCCTTTATAGGCATTTTGGGGAGGGGAGGGGAGGGGGGAGGGGGGAGGGGGGTGGGGCTAAATCGCCTCTGAGCCCTAGGTGTATTTTCCACCAGTAGATCGTCCACATTCAAATGTATTTAATGCAAACAAATTTAGACAAGGAAGAGGAACCACTGAACGGTTGACCAAAACGTTTATTTACGAGTGACGAATGTGTGAGTCACAAGCTACAAATGTACAATCTAAATGTAGCATAACCAGGGAGCAGAAAAAATATATTAGTTTTAAATGGACATGTAGAACAGTTTTCTATCTTTTTTTTGTTTAGATCTTTAGATGTAGATGTACACAAGTCCACATTCAAATATATTAAATGTTTAACAAAACTGGACAAGGAAGAAGAACTGAGTGAGCTGACCAAAACGTTTATTTACGAGTGATGAGTGTGTGAGTCACGAGCTACAAATCTACAATCTAAATGTAGCATAACCAGGGAGCAGAAAAAATATAATTAATTTAAATACGTAACTCCTTCATTCAGATGGACATGCAGAACTAGAACAGTTTTGTATCTTTCTTCGCACAACAGAAACATGTAGATGTCCACAATTCCACATTCAAATGTAATAAAATGTTTAAATTTAAGACTGGACAAGGAAGAGGAAAACCAATGACCAAAACATTTATTTTCGAGTGATGAGTGTGTGAGTCACAAGCTACACATTTACAATCTAAATGTATCTGTTGTGTAGCATATCCACTATCCAGAGAGATGGGGAATGGAAGAAATGCGCAGTAAATTGGTGAGTGGGTGAATCAACAACAAGGTCCTTTACTTCAAATTTAGGAAGAGACTGAGATCTGAGTGTTTGTTGTGTCTTTTTCTATACATCTTCTTTTCTTATATTTATATCTATATTATTAAAAGAAACAAAATGTGATTGCTCACTCCCTGTGCCATGCATTTAAACAATAACTTGTTTCACAATTAGGGCTGAGCTTAGTCTGTACTTTGCTACATACCCTACAGCTCAACAATGGTTAATTGACCACTCTATTCCGAGTGAAATATATTCCAGAATTTTAAACCTAACTTTCCATCTTCTTCGGGCTAATATTTTGTAGATTGACAAAAGGAGTCACCGTGGAAAAAATAAATTTAATGCATAAATTTGCAGATTAAAGTATTTCTATAGAACTGACAAAGTATCTTCTTCACTATTCCAAACGGGTGAACAATAACAGAGGAAATGTGGTCAACAAAAACAGGGGAAACAATCATGGTAAACATGCTTTATATACAGGAAATGTGGTATCATTTACACATGTATACAATCAAATGTCAAAGACAGATCTACCAATTGATGTATTCAAAAGGAAATATTGTTGTAGAACAAAATTTACAAAATGACAAAATGGAATCAAGCAGTATACAATTCATGTCAGATTTGCATAAATTTACCATCAATTGTCAAATATAGATCTATCTATCAAGTGATCTACATTCAAAAGGAAAGAATGGCATAATGGCAAAATTTTATGTAGGAAATATGGTATCATTCACCGACAAATGATTAATATCAAAACTAATCACAGAATGACACAATGGAATCAAACATTTATTAGGACATATTATGGTATCATTTCCAATTTCCATGTACCATTGGCGAAAAAAGATCTATCAATTTATGAATCCCAAAAGAAAGACAGGGTGACGCAACACAATCAAACATGAAGGAAATAATAATAATAATACAGTTCTTTATATAGCGCATAATAATAACATATTCTCTATGCGTGACAGTGACAGATTACGTACAAGTTTACATACACCATTGACAAAGATAAATTTATTATCTTATTAAAAAAGAAAGATTGGTATTATTAAATATACAGAATGACACAATTTTATCTTGAAAACACAGGAAATTGTGTATTAATAACATGTACCATTGTCAAAAAAGAATTTTTAAAATGGTATCAAACACAATTACAAAATGACACAAATAATCACATGAAAGAGGCATGTCATATGACATGGGAAGGTTGCCCAATATTCATTACAACTTCATGAATTGCTAAACTTCAAGAAAAATGATGAAAGAATTGTCTTCCATTTCTCCAACGATGTAATGCAGCTATACTGTATACAGTTCACAATTGATTGCGATGCATAATGCAATTGCAATGCATAATGAGGGAAAGTCAACATTACATCATCATTTTAATGTACCACTGTAGGCACACTACTACTAAGTATTAAAATACTTCTACGCATGTTTCCATACTTGTAAATAATTGACGAAGAATTATTTACTGAAATTTAAAATAGGAAAAACAATGGCACAATGCAATTAAGGGAAGAGACACATCATCTGAATTTCCTCTGATTTTTCCTAGAAGTTGTTTTAAAAATAAACAAACAAAAACGATGACAGAGTTGACTTCCATTTCCAACGATTACGTTACCATTTACTGTACAGTAAATCACAATTGATTCAATGCATAATGACAGAGGGTCCAAATTACTGTAATCTGGACTTTTTTGTACTTAGTCAAAATAAATACGGTTTCTGGTTGATATTTCCCCTTTTTTCAAATTGTATTGATTAGCACAAGCAAACACCATATAAGATCCTTTATGTAGGAAATTTAATTCTTAAAATTCAAACATTACTTTGTTTACTTTACTCTTATTTCATTTTTATTTCCCCTTTTTTTATTGGGGGAGGGGGGGGGGGGGGGAAGTAAGACATCCATACTCTCTTTTTAACAGGAAGAATGACGACAAATAATGTTATCATAACACTATCAATACAATACCATCAAAATGGTTATCACAAAAGATCATTAAATAGACTAAATTTTAATATTTCCTGACAGATATTTCATCAAAGTTAAAGAAAGGAAGGAAATTACCTGACAGCAGACAAACATGTATTCAGATTTATAGCTTCATGTGGCTTCATTCAACACTATTCCCAAGTATTCTTGTAAACCATATATGTGACCGGCTATAGCAAAACCTGGCACTTGTCAGTAAAAAATGAAAATGTAGATTTTCACACCATTAGAAAGGCCTCGGCACAAGCTTTCATGGGATGCTTTGTTCTAACTAATTGGTCAATGATTGGCAAAGATATAATTGTTTCGATTCTACAATCATAGGTCTTTTAAACACATTGTGTGAACTTAAAATGCCCATTTTTTTCAAAACATGAATTACCGACAAGTGCTGGGTTTTGCTATATATCGGGTCACATATTATTAAAATGGAACGCATTGTATGCTAAGTTGTAAAATATGCCCACAAGTCACTGACATGCTTGTTATGAATGGTGATTGGTTCAGTATTTTTTCAGTGACAGTGTACATCTACATGAATGTATTTGTTATTTTAAAGCAAACCACATGGTCACATGGGCACATTTGTGCATCATGTTAAAGGGAGCTGGTAACTTTGTTGACATACTGTGCAAAAAGTGATGAATGGTTGATGAAAATGTGTATGTCTGTGATCTGATGTCCACTAAGTCATGTGTGAAAATTTCAAGTTAAATGGATGTTGGCAGAGTAAAGAGCGAAAATGCAGTAATATCTGAGAACTCATTGCACTGGATTTGTACACAGTTATACATTTCCAGTGGATAGTTAACAATCCGAGCACTTTTATACAAAAGGGAAATTCAAAGAAGAAAAAAACAAAAACCTGTTCCATGCTTCTATTGAAAATACTAATACAATGAGGTATGTGAGAACCATTTAGAGTTATTAGAAAGTTTTGTGGATTTGGACAATGTTACAAGATCCCTTTAAATTGTTATCCCAAGGAGAAAAACATGCGCTGACCATATCTCTAACAGCAACTTTCATGTAGGCTAGAAACAAGAGCCTAGAGGTCTAAAAAAGTGTGTGAATACTCCAAAGACATGTTATGAAAGTTAATTCAATTCAGTGACAGTGTACATTATGATTATCCACACATATTTGTACATGATCATGTTAACTTTGTATTCCAAGGAAGAAAAAACATGCGCTGACCATATCTCTAACAGCAACTTTCTTGTAAATGTTGGAGCTAGAAACAAGAGCCTAGAGGTCTAAACCAAGTGTGGGAATCACTGCCAAAGACATGTTATGGAAGATAATTGGTTCAGTAGTGACAGCATACATGTATTTGTTATTTTAAAAACAAACCACCAGTTCGTATTTATCCACACATATTTGTACATGTACATGATCGTGTTAACTTGGTATTCCAATCCAAAGAAGAAAAACATGCCCTGACCATATCTCTAAACAGCAACTTTCGTGTACATGTACGCAGCTAGAGCCTAAAGGGTCTACAAAAAGTGTGGGAATCACTGCAAAAAGACCTGTCAAAAACAGCGGGTAAGCGGTGTGGCGAAACTGGCAATTTGCCGTGGGGAGATTGGTTTTCTCTCAGGTTTTCTCTTGACGAAAAACAAGAAGGTAATAGTCGTAGGGAAAACTGCTAAAACACCTGTCAGCCGTGTAAACAATTTAACGGTGGTAGGAACATGGTGATGTAGATAAAGAAAGAAAGAAAGAAAGAAAAAAAGAGGATAATAGATAGGTATGTACACGTATGATACACATCAATAGAGAAGAAAAGGCATGTATTGTATAAAACAAACATAACAAAAAACAGAGGACTAGAGAAAGAGTACATGTAATTGTATACGTGTAAAAAGAGCAGTGAAACAAAAATACACTGGGGCTCTGGGTGATATACCAGGGGGGTTTCTCACAGAGATCCTAAGTTGATCTTAGCACTAAGATGGTCTTAAATAATATGGAAAGCCATTAGTGTCTTGAAACAGTTTTGTAAAAGGTATGTTGAAATGCATAATATGTTGATTCAAATCATATATATTTCTAATTACCAAAGAAATTTCATGAATTTTATGTGAAGATCATGAATCTCTTTGATATATGATTTGAATCAACATTTTATGCATTTGAACATAACTTTTACAAAACTGTTTCAAGACACTAGTGGCTCTCCATAATATTTAAGACCATCTTAGTGCTAAGATCAACTTAGGATCTTTGTGAAACACCCCCCAGGGCCCAGGTAATACCAAAAAGAGCTAATTTGCTATGGAGATCTACAAATGTATGTACAATAATTTTCAGAGTGCTAATTTAGTGTAGGCAGTAAGCTAGCTTGAAAAGTAGCCTGCACAAATATGATTTTAATTTGATCCCCTTAAAAAGGAAAGGGATATTGAAATACACAAATGTGCATAATATTGGATCAGAGAGGTGGGATGACACCCTCTCTGATTGGATGGTTATTGCACATGACAAAGGTCAAAGGTCTTGCAGTCCACTCCAAAAGGAACATACCATTCAAATCTGAAATAGCGAAGGAACGTGCATAAATCATGATTCCATATTACAACTACACGTTGAAAAACATATTCAACCAAAAACATACGCACATGTTGGCTTCAGGACTATTTATAGACGCTTGAATGGTAAAACTTTCACATTTGGAGTAAACAAGTCGAGAAGCCAGATGAAATTTGGGAGGAATAACGTCACGTGGGATTTATGAACAGGATGTGCCAAGCAACTAGGAAAATATATATATATTTGATGAAAATAAATGTTGTTGATGCTCTGTTGAGGTCATTTATTGCTGTAAATAAATTAAACCACAGGTTGTAGGGGGGGGGGGGGGGGGGGGGGTGATAATTCACCATTTATTTCAAATTTTGCCTTCTTTCATTTTTCCACAGCTCAAGATTGTATATTTGTTTCACTCTAGACATTGAAACACAAATTTACTGCAAAATGTTCAGTTTTGTTTTGATAGAACATTACAAAAATCAATGTCCTAGCTGCTTGACTTATTTGTTCTATTATACAGGAAAGATGAAACAAATTCACATTCAAAGAGAAATAATTCTCTTCAAGAGAAGGCTACCATGTCTCTAAACTGTGAAGTCCACATTGCTAGATTATATACAGAAGCAAAGACCCATGGGTGAAAGATATTTGGGACAAAGACACAATTTCTGGCGACAACGCTTGAATGATACTGTCAACTTTCGTGACGATGCAACACACTCTCCCAATCATCCAGATTCCCTGCCTTTCCAATTCTTTAAATTCTCCATCCATTAGACTCAGAGATAATCCGGACTGGACAAGAAAGGAACTACAATCGCACCCTCTTTTTTGTAGAGTGGGCATTTTCAGACATTGTATGCAAAACAAAAAATACAGAATTGCTTTATTTTGCTTGGTACATGTATGAACATGAATACTTCAGTTTCATAACTGAAATTTGCAATCTGAACAATTGAAACATTGCAAATAAATATTATTGAACTCACATTTTCATCTTCTGAAAACTAGCTTTTAGTTTGTAATCATATATATGCAGCTTACTTATTTAATTCATTCATAAATTAGAGTTGAAAATGTGGTTCAAATTCATTGGACTTGCAGGGAAATCTTGCAAAACGCACTGTGTGTAATACACACTAGCAGCACAGTATTGTGCAGTGCACACAAACAAACTAGCCTAGATCAAAATAGACATCTGCTATGTGGCATCCCCACGCACGACCATATTTAACAAGCTGTTTTTGCCACTGTAAAAACCTGCCTTACAATGGACTGGCCAGTTGCTTTGAGCCAATTCACTAGCCCTATAAAACGAGCTGTATTTTCAGTGTGAATGCCCCCCCCCCCCCCCTCCCCTTTCCATCAAAATGAACTGGCCAGTTGCTCCTAGCCAATGCATTAGTCCTAACGATGACAGGCACGTGGGATAATTGGTAATGATTGTTTAATGTATCATACTCTGGTGACCTCCATCCTTCATCCTCTCTCCTTCTCTTTCTCCGTCTCTCATTCATTGCTATGAATCTTTTAATGAGCCAGGATTTCAAAGTGACAGTGATAAACTGCGTTGAAATAAGCACGTTATCATTATATTCAAAACGTGCGCATAATGTATTAGATACAGCTAATGGTCACTTGAAGGCCTTTTTTTCTGGACGTATGCTGAATATCATCTGAAGTGCATTTTCACGATTGCTGTGTTTACTTTACCTCAATGAATAGAGAAGAAGTGACAAGGATAGGAGAGTGGTAAGATGGTATGGGAGGGGGAGGAGGAAGAGGAGGAAGAGGAGAAAGAGAAAGAAGAGGAAGGGGTGAAAAAGAGGAGAGGAGAGGTTATAGAAATCAGATTGAGGAGAAAAGATCCCGGATGGATGGGATGAAGATGAGGATGTTGATGAGTGAGCCGAAGGGATGAAAATGAAGATGAGGATGTGATGAAGGAGGAGGAACGAGTGAACAGAAGGACGAAGATGAATGATGGATGAGAACTTGAGAAGGGAAATAAAGATGAGATGTAAAATAACAGAAATATAAACCAGAGTCCAGAGGGAGGGAAATATAGGGTAAAAGGTATGAACTTGAAGAGGTGGAAAAGAAGAATGAAGATGAGAAGGAAGAAAAAAAAAAGAAAAAAAAAATGAAATAGGATGATGAAAAAAAACATGAAAAAAAAACATGAAAAAAAGGGTGGGTAGAGGGTAGAAGAAAAATATTACAAACTGAAAGAAATGGAGGAAAAGGTCAAATGAAAGCTAGGAGAGGTGAAAAAGAACAATGGAAAAGAGAAAGATGAGAAATAAACTGAAGGACAAAAACTGAGGACAAAAATTAGGATTAAAAGTTGGGGGAGGAGCAAGATAAATCAGGGAAAGTGGAAGAAAAGAGAGCTGGATGAGGAAAATTGGCAAGACGTGTAATGAACTAGATGAAGGAAGAGGTCATTCACATGCATATATCTACGTACAAAACGTACTACCACCACCTCACTGCCCTGATAGAAGAGATCCTGTGGTCGCAGAATAATTGGGAAATGCGATCCGGTGGGATCGGGCCGGAGAGCTATTTGACAGTTTATTATTAGATTTCGAGTACAGGCATCCATTCCTCCAGGCACCAGAGTGAAAAAAGGGAAAATAAAGACACGCTTTTAAAAGTACGCACAAAAACACACTTTGTAATATACGACAATCTCAGTCCAAGCCATGCATGTTTTTCAGGGAATGGCCCAAGGTGACCATTCCACTCGCAAATTTAGTGAAGTGTGTACAAACTGTTTACTGTATGTTTGTGTTTATGTACATACATCTTTAGCCTTAGGAATCTGTAGAAATTAAAGAGGAATTCCACCCCAGAAATGTGATATTTGCTATAAAATGAGGTGAATATGAAGAATCGGGATCGAAAATTTGAGCCAAAACGGATAAGCAATAAAAAAGTTATGACAGGACGAACTTTGCTCCGATTTTTAGTATCGTTCGCAATTGCTATCGATCGTGACGTCACTTGCGAGCTGCAGCCATTTTGACTTCTACATGGAAATTTAACAAAATTTAAATTTTCTTCATAACAAAGCAAATTTATGAGCTTACACATTCAAATGAGGTTGCCCCATCGATATTCTTTTATGAATTCGTGAAAAAAGGAGAGAAAAGTTAATTTTTAGCATCGAAAAATGAGAAATAAGTGTATTTTCATGTACTAAAGCCATGGCGAGGTGCTCGTGAATGAGGTTGCATATGGCGGCAATTTTGAAACGATCGCTCATTATTACATAATGTTCAAACAGGTATAACTCCCGTGTTTCTTGTCCGATTTTGATCAAATTTTCACCAATCATTCGTCTTGTTCTGCTTATTCAAAAAACGAATAGTTATATCAGGCCCGGACTACCCCTTTAACCTTTCAAAGGTAGCTCGGATTTGTAAATCCAATGCGTGTTGCCATCTGGCGAAAGCCTTGCGCACGCACGGCGTGTAATGCACATTAGCACAGCATTTTTATGCAGAGCGTGCAAACTAGCCTAGTTCAAAATTGCGACCTGCAGTGTAGCATCCCCACGCTTGATGATCCTTAATCAATTAACGAGAGTTAAAGAGATATTAATATCGATAGGAAGACAGGTGGAGAACGGCTTTTAATTGAGCTTTGTTCATAAATAATGGCTAGCTATATATACACATATTAAAGGGATCTAGTAACATTGTCAAAATCCACAAAGCCTACTTAGAACTTTAGCGGATCTCACATAATAATAATGGTATTTTATGGTATTTTATTCAACAAAATGTCACATTCACAGCTACAAGCTGAATTGCAGTGTCATTTGCAACAATATTTACAAACATGGAAATAACATTAATGAACTCACGAGGTATAAAGAAACCTTAATATATTATATAAGTACAGTAATTAGAGAAATAAATCATTATATACCTGAAAAGTATCACATAACTTGTTGTTTTCGTATAATTACCAATAGAAGCATGGAGCAGGTTTTGGTTTTCCACACTTCTCTTTCGAAAATCTCTAGTGGAGAATTTCAACTATGTGTATGTACAAAGTCTGTGCAATGAGTTGTATTTTTTACTCTGTCATATGATACTCATTTAGTCATTTACCATGAAATGTTCACACATCACTCAGTGGACATAACAGATCACAGAAATACACATGTAAAATTTGTTCAACCATTCGTTAGTTTTTGCCATGTATGTCAACAAAGTTACTAGATCACTTTAATGGGAAATGATAAACAAACTAATTATGCCTCGCCAGATTATTAAGAATTTCAGAAAAAAAATGACAGCCAGTTGTTGGCCAGGTATCAAAGCTAATCAATATCCCCACTGCAAATACTCAATCCATGGGGAATGAAGTCGCACACACCTCCACTAGACACGGTTTCGAGTACCGGTAATGCATTAATTGACTTTAATTGATTTCTACACTCTGCGCAAGCCATTAATCCATCGCGTCGCATCGAGCCATCCTTAATTTGCGTTGAATATTCATGAATGGCAAAACTGTCAGAAATTGCAGCAAGAACATTCACAGTTTTAAAGTGTTGTCTATTATTTTGGACAGGCTCTGAATTAGCACTAAAAAACATGGCAAATAATTTTTGACAGTGATGTGTTGTTTTTGGTGGCCCAATTGGGCAACTGTATCATAAAGGACAGCAAAGCCACATCGGCCTGGTCCATGGATGGACGGATAATCGTATCCGTGCAAGGTACAAACAACAAAACTATCAAAAAACAAATCCACTCGAAGGAGGATCTAGCAAATATAAACTAATACACAAGCAAACATTGCTGTGAACAATATGTCACCAACACAATGTCAACATCAAAATTATATTAAACTCTACTAAGATCATTGATGATTGACATTTTGCATAATTTTATAAATATTCTATAACCCAGGACAATGAACATTATTTTTTCCATACCAGGTCAAATCTTGTAGTACTAAACAGTTTCGACTAGCCACGTTTGTCTGTTTTATATTTATATATTTATTTGAATGATTATTTGTGAGTGTTTGTTGATATTTGTATAGTATGCATGCTTGTGTATGATAAGTGTTTGCATGGATAGATTTGAATGTAATTTTCCCTTTCGTGATTTAAGTAATATAGAGTTAAGGCAAGTTTTTGATGATGTGCAAGACAATTGTAATGATATTCATAATATGCATTTTGATTCTTTAAGAACTGATAACTATGATGATATTGATGATGAGTATAATGAATTGGATCCTGATGATAATTTCTTTGTAACAAATAATCCAGTCAAGTATTGGCTTCCTGATGAGTTTAAAATGAATATAGATATTGCTAGGAACAATTTAAATAAGTTTAGTATGCTCCATTTTAATTCTCGCAGTTTATATAAAAATGTTGATGCTATTAATCAATTTATCCAACAATTAGACTTTACATTTTCAATATATGGATTTAGTGAAACGTGGATTCATGATAATACACCTTTGTCATTATTTAATATGCATGATTATACATTTTATCATAAAGATAGACAGGGCAGAAGAGGTGGGGGTGTCGCATTATTAATTCATAATGCATTTGATGTAAAAGTTCGGAATGATATATTGCTACCTGATTCTCTCTGTGAATCCCTTTTTATTGAAATAACATTGAATCAACAACAAAATATTATTGTTGGTATAATTTATAGAGACCCAAATAAATCTATTCAAGAATTTAATGACAATATGAATAAATGTCTTGAAGGACTAGTGGTAGAAAATAAAAATATGTTTATAATGGGAGATTTTAATATAAATTTGTTGAATTCATCATTAAGTCCATGTATAAATAACTTTGTTAATGTAATATATAATAATTCATTCCGTCCATTGATCGACAAACCTACAAGAATAGCCACACGATCGGTTACATTGATTGACAATATTTTTTCAAATGTATACAATAAACATATTCAATCAGGCATATTGTATAGTGGCATTACAGACCATTTACCTATCTTTGAAATAACTGACCTTTCTATCAATAATGATTATTCTGTTCCTGTAAATCCAATATATTCACATGTAAAACAAAATGACCCCTTGATCTTAAACTCATTTAAAAAGGATTTATTAGCTACAGAATGGCATGATGTTTTAACCACCCCAGATGTAAATGAAGCATACAATACATTCTTAGATAAGTTTAAAAATATATATGATTCTAAGTTTGTTGTTAGTAGTAATACTAAACGCAAAAAGGTTCCAAGAAAGCCATGGATAACCCCTTCATTATTAAAATGTATTAACAAAAAAGATAGATTGTATAAATCATTTTGTAAGAAGAGAACTGATTGTATTGAACGCAAATATAAGAAATATCGTAATAAACTTAATTCTATTTTACAATCTGTTCGGAAAAAATATTATTGTGACTTATTACAGAAGAATAAAAATAATTTGTTAAAAGTATGGAAAGTAATCAACGACTTATTAGGTAAGCATGGTAAACATAAGTATCCCTCATATTTTATGAAAGGCTTAGATAAATTGACTGATGGTCAATTAATTGTTAATGAGTTTAATTCATATTTTTCTAGTATTGCTACGAAACTAAAGTCTGACCATATTGTTCAATCTAGACAGAATTTTGATTCATATCTTACAAATAAATGTGATGTGTCCATTCATTTTAACCCAACTGATGAAGTAGAAGTTATACAAATTGTAAAGAATTTAAAGTCAAGCAAAAGCACAGGGTTTGATGGAATTAGTCAATATATTATAAAACATGTCATACATTGTATTATTAAACCCATTGTTCATATATGTAATCTCTCTTTTTTATATGGTATAGTCCCCAATAATTTTAAGATTGGAAAAGTGATTCCAGTGTTTAAAAAGGGTGACTCTCATTTATTTTCAAATTATCGACCAATCACATTATTGCCATGTTTTTCTAAGATATTAGAAAAATTAATTTATAAAAGACTTTTAGAACATATTACTATAAATAATTTATTGACTGATTCCCAATATGGTTTTAGAAGTAATTTTTCTTGTGAACATGCCTTAATTGACCTCAATGATCACATTATGACTAGTTTAAATAATAATTTGTACACACTTGGTATATTCCTCGACCTCTCAAAGGCTTTTGATGTTATTAATCATAATCACTTACTAGTCAAACTTCAACATTTTGGTATTCAAGGTACTGCATTAGAATGGTTTAAGAGTTATTTATATGATCGTTTTCAATTTACATCCTATAACAATTTTGTTTCATGTAGGGAGAGGATCCGATACGGAGTCCCACAGGGTTCCGTATTGGGTCCTCTCCTATTTCTTATATATATAAATGACCTTTGTTCAGTTTCTTCATTTTTTCACTTTATTCTTTTTGCGGATGATTCAAACATCATAGCAACACACACAGATTTTGATAAACTGATAGTAGAAACAAATGTGGAATTAAAAAAGATTGTTGAATGGTTTAATGCAAATGAGTTAATTGTGAATTATGAAAAGACAAATGTGTTATATTTTCATGGTAAAAATAGTCAATTTAGTAAGAATGATGTTAAAATAATTATGAATGATGTCAACCTAAACGTTAGTTCATCAGTTACATTTCTTGGAGTCATTTTAGATGAAACTTTATCCTTTGAAAAATATAGATTGTACGTTCGAAATAAAATTTCAAAAAACATAGGTATTATATGTAAGTTACGCTCGATATTACCAGAGAAGGAATTGTTTATGTTATATAATTGCTTAATCTTGCCATATTTACAATATTGTAATATTACTTGGGCCAGTGTTGGGAAAACTAAACTAGACAATTTATATAAACTCCAAAAGAAAGCATTAAGAATTTGTACAAACTCCAATTATAAAGCCCATTCACTTCCTTTGTTTTTTCGTTTAAATACTCTCAATATTTATGATATTCATAAAATTCGAATAGCTACACTAATGTATTGTGTCTTTAATGATTTGTCACCAAACAATATTTCTAAAATGTTCCTTTGTAATAATCTAGTACATTCATACAACACTCGCTCAAGTAATAAATATCATTATCAAAAGGTCAATACTCAAGCATTGTTATATTCTGTTCGACATAATGGTCCACGTATATGGAATGAATTATCACATGAATTAAGAAATTGCACACTTCAATCAGCTTTCAGAGCCCAATTGAAGAAAATATTATTATCTTCATATTCAAATTAACTTGTGAACATAGCATTATCATCTTACCCATGCAATGTGTGCGTTGTGTGTGCGTGTGTGTGACTGTGTGATTGTTGTAGGTTTGTTAGGTATTTTAAATGTTTTTTATTTTTTTATATTCTTTGTGTATGTTATATCATTTTCTTAAGATTATGATTGTATTTGTATCAAATGTGTACAACGCTTTACTAGATATGTTAAAGGGGGCTACTGCCTACAAGTGTATAACTTTTTTGTAGTCTCCCTATTTCAATGCTTTATCTGTATGACTGATACATGTATTATATACTTTGTGTTTTTAACATTGAAATGAATAAAATGAACTTGAACTTGAACTAATTCAAATTATGGAAATTAAGGAAAAACTTGTAAACCTCCGTGGAGAGCCTCATTCCAAGTTGCAGCTTTGATCAATTATTGGGGGTGATATATATTTAAAATTGGCCAATTATATTGTGACTTTTTAGGCCACCAAAAGGCAAAAACTGCCCAGCAGGTCATTAGCAAAATATTTGTGTTCTTTCAGAAATTTTGGCTTATTTTTTGGCTATAAAACCAGAAAACCAATCAAAATACATTTTCATGCCAAATTGTTTTTTTACAAAAACAAAAAATATTTTCATGAAAATTTATAGTAGAATGCTGAAATCATACTTTTAACATCAATAGGCATGGTGAGTAATACATTAAAAAATAACATTCCATATGAACTTATGTAAAAGTAATTAAAAAGCATTTCCTGCAAGTACTGTATGCAATACATTCACTCTGATAAAAAACAAATTTGTCATGAAAAATAATTCAGGATCTAATGTAATTCCATATTTTAAAAGCAATAAGTCTGGCAGACTGTCAGTGCCAGATATACGTAATGCATAAAGCAGAACCTTACACTAGAACATTCACAGTCCCAGCAGCGCATGAAAATCCATAAATGAGAGGCATTAGTTAGAAAATTGGTTCTGTCGTCAGAGGAGATAACATGTTTGACTCCTCCAATCCCACATTAAAGGGATCTAGTACTAACTATGTTGATGTGCCAAAACTGACGAAGGGTTGATAAAATGGGTACTTTAGTGATCTGATATGTCCACTGAGTGATGTGTGAAAGTTCTATGGTCAATGAGTGTTGTATGACCGAGTCATAAGCGATAAGCGAAAATTTTACGTAATATTCTCAACTCATTGCACTGGCTTTGTACACAGTTGAAATTATCCACTAGAGAATTTCAAATCCGAACACTTCAATACATTTCAATACACTTCATACATGTATGTAGCTTTATAACAAGAGAGAAATTTGGCAAACCAAAACTTGTTCCATGCTAGAAATATAATTGGTATTAATATGAATACAATGAGTTATGAGAAAATGGCTTGAATTCTAAGTAAATTTTGTGGATTTTGACAATGTTAGTACTACATTAGATCCCTTTAAATCCTAAATCGCAGACTGCTCATTTCTGCAAAGCGCAAACTTGCTGAGAAGCAATTATTGGATTCGAAGAGTAAAGAAACAGGGAATGATTTATGTTTGTTTTCTCTCTAAGTGCATGCAATTAACTACTTCGTGTTTACTTACTTAAATCAGAAGTGTATAAATAAGTCAGACCAATATTTTGTTTTCTACTGAAGTTAATATAAACGTGAAAATGTACATGTCTATATTTATGCTTTGTAAGTTTCAACAACCTCAGTTTAATACTTTAATTTACAATTATTGTATACATTCAGGCAGAAAGAGAATTGTTCAAACTATTATAGTAGATTTTTACAGTACCTTCTAATTTTGTAAATAACCTAGATTTCAAAACATTATAAATTTTGAATATAGACACTGCCCATACTCCAAGAGATTCTCACTGGAAATAGATATTTTGTAGACTAAATGACTTCCTAGATTTGTATCACAAAAGTACTCTTTAAATAACCAATTTGAAAACGTAAGAAATGCTGAATGTAAACACTGTCAGTCAAAAAGCCCTTGCCTTATGCCCTTATCGCATGCCGGGATCGCATGGAACTGATGCAAGACATTCTCACAAGAAATAGATATTTGTATCTAGACCAAATGACTTCTTAGATTTGTATCACACAAGTCCACTTTAAATAGCCGATTTCAAAACATAAGACATGTCGAATGTAAACACTGACATCCTCTAAAAGCCCTTGCCTTATCACAGTCACATGCAAGCCATTCCAGGAATTCCGATTATCCGATTTGGATGAGTCCACGAAACATCACTCATCCCCCTTTCCTAACCCTATGGTCGATGAACCAAGCGTGTCATTGGGGTTTCCTCACACCAAATCTCCAATCCGAGTCACTCTAATGTACTGCTATAGTCTCATACCGCTTTCACACAGACTTTAATCAATGTGACATGGCCAGTGGAAAAAATAAAATATATTTTTGGGGGCTACTTTTCAAGCTTGCACGCATGAAAATGATAGTTATGACACTCCAAATTGCATTGAACTCTATGCACATTTTCAGGGGCTCTTATATCTTCAGGGGCTCTTTTTGGCATTTCGGGGGCAAACTCGCAGTATCTCTCATCACGTTTCATCCCTTGTTCCACGTTATCAGAAGCGTGGTAATTGCCAATTATCAGAGCAACGAGAGGTATGTATCCTGTGCAGATGGATGTTATCTCAAGCACTTAGTCTGAAATTGCATTTCAAATATATAATCACAGACTGATAAGACAACTCTAAATGTAAATGCCTATCATAAGTGCCTAGACATTGGAATTGTATCATTTTGAAAGCTACAGTACCCATCAAGTCTTGATACATTGTATGTTGAGTGATCATACAATGTACTTACACAGGGATGCCAGTGGCAAATGGCTCCAGGGCCTGAAAATTTGTGGAGACTCAAAATAATGCGCGTGAAGCGCACATCATGAGCGCGAAGCAAAAAGTCCCTTTAGCCGGGGTCCAGGGCCCGCTTTAGGGCCCTTGAAGCTCTGGGATTCCAGATGCTCTCTGGTGCAATCTGAGCCTATTTTAGGGATCATTTTCTCCAAAAAAAAAAAAAAAAAAAAAAAAGAAAAGAAAAAAAAAAAAGAAAAAAAAAAAAAAAAAAAAAAAAAAATCTTTTTTTTTTTTTTTTTGAGCCGGAATTTTTGTTTAAAAAAACGGAAAAGCCGGAATTCCGGCTATAGCCGGAACTCTGGCATCCCTGACTTACAGAATATTAGCTGACAGTTATACAGTGGCTTAGAACCTTTATTTGGGGTTGGGTTATTTATTTAAAGGGTACCACCACCCAAAAATAATATTCTCATAAATGAAAGGTAACATCTTTAGTAGTAGAAAAATACGTTTCCAGAAAGAAATATATAATTGAAAAATGTGTCACCATTCTAAAGCATGCCTTCAGTTCATGGGTCTGCATAATACAAAGACTACCTTTGTCCAGGGCGAACGAATCGTCCCAAGATTCTATTGTCTCCAAACGTACGCGTGAATAGAATTGGCGGACTCTCAGGCGTTGGGCGCATGCCGAACTATCAGATTATGATGGTTCCGTAAGTGCGGGTAATTAATTGTATTGTTTATGAATTACACAACCCTTTGCAAAGTGTTGAGCATCTATTTAATATCACACAACGGTACCAAAATATATAGTTATTTGTTGTTCTTTGCCTGGTGGTCCCCTTTAACATTTACAAAATATAGAACCAAGAGATGTAAACCATGAGCTGCAAAAAATATAGTGCGGGAATAGTAAACTCTGAAGATCATGAATGTCAGAATGTTCCTGCAAGATCATTCACAACTGGCATCATTAAGGTGAAAGTAAGTTTTAGGGGATACATTTCAGTTACTAGAGCAAAGTTGTTGGCAACATCTCCGTCACTGGTCTCCAATCTTGTAAAGCGCGTGTACATGCTTTCTTCCTAACCAAAATGTTATTGTTGAATGCTAAGTTTTATAATTAACTAAATTTGTTACTCTATGTTCTTGATATTTCATTTGTATTTGTGAAGCAGTGAACCACTTGATTGGCCTACCGGAGCTTTAAAGCCCGGCGCAGACAGAGCCGACTCGACCCGATCCGACTGGTTTCAATCAGGCTAGAGGTGGGCCCGGTCGGTCTGATCCGTTTCATCGTGTTGAATTGGCCCCAAATAGCATCCGACTGTCTTTCGACTGGCAAAATGTGTGTCGCAAGGAACTGAAAACTGAGCCAATCCGAATGAAAACCAGTCGAATCGGGTCGAGTCGGCTCTGTCTGCAGAGGGCTTTACACCAAGGCTATTGTTCACAATTGCATTATAAATATTTTTTTAAAGATTTTAAAAAGTCATTCCACTTCCGGTGAACTAGACCACATTCAAATGATGCCGCAAGACAATGACAGCCATCGATTACACATGTGTAGCACTGAACAGGAATGCCAGCATGAAAGCTACCAAATGTCACTTGTCAATTTCATCTCGTTAATTTGCAAGTGTATACATACATGTATGCCACTGGGAATCCAATTATGTCTGCGAAATGTGGAATGAGTTATTTCAACGAAATAAACAGACATCCATGCTCAACATGTGAAAAAAATGTGCACGTATACATTAAATGTATGCAAACTGCAAAGCAATGTGTACTGTAATTATGCACGAGTTAATTATCACACTTTGCAATAGACTGCAAAATTGTAATACATGGAATGCACTATAATGACTAGAACAAGGTATTGATGCGAACAAGGTATTGACGCCCCCCCCCCCCCCCCCCCCCCAGCGTATGTAGAAATCATATACTATTTCAATAATGTTACATGTACCGTGATGTACGCAATGCTGAATTAATTTTAACGATAAATGTAATATAATAATGGTGATGGACACAATATCTCAGGCTGACTCGTTACTCTAAATTACTGTAAACAACGATTAATACAGGTAAAAGTGAAAACATACACAGGAGTTCAGGGCAATTTTGCCCTCAAAATGCCAAAAAGAGCCCCTGAAAAATGACAAAAGAGTCCAATAAATTTACGTAGAGTTCAATGCAATGATACAAAAGAGCCCCATGGATGAATTCAAAGCTTTTTAGAGTTCAATGTAAAATCTAATTTTAGGGTGCTACTAACTACTACAGGCAAGCTAAAAAATGTACCCCCCTGAAACATAAATTATCTTCTTTTTTTTTTGCCCGAAAAGTAAACACAAATTTGCACACAAGGCTAAAGTGGCAATTAAATCCGGAACACAAATCCTGGATATAAGTTCATGCTCCAGTAGCCTGTAATGGAGTGAGGCCTAGAAAGTAATATCAGAATACGACATAATAAACAAAATTAATAACCTCCAACAGCTTGCCATTAAAATACTGCATGAACATCTGTACAGTGTTACAGCATGCATGTCAGTGTTAACTTTCTAACACTATGTGTCATGTAGTTATTAATATTTAATTTAAAGGTTATTAATTAATCAAGTCTACATTTAAAAGTATTTTATTGATCAAGTCTACATTTAAAAGTATTTTATTAGCTATTCACTTAAATTGCAACAAGTAAAGTTATTACTGTTGTTTAAAGGGGTAGTTTAGTTTTGGTAGAGAGGGTGCTGCACATCACAATTTTTTTGTGAGGTAATGAAAAACTGAGTGTCGAATTTGAGAGAACATGCAATTTTAATGGCAGAATAAACTCTATTTGGTCAAAATCGACCCAGAAACGGCTGAAATATCAAAAAATATATCTGATCTTATAATTATTTGGGGCCCAAATAATTAGATGATTTTTTCAAAAAATTTTAAAAATGCTTGCACTTTTTCAAAAAATTTCAAAAGCGTTTTTTAAATAGTTGTTGATGATCTCTCTATTTAATCATTATTTCAATAAAACATCACATGCATAATTTTGTATGAAAAATGGTTGAAACCAATGCCTTTCTGGAAAGCGCCCTCTTGTGTTTTAATGGCTCTTTTTGAATGATAACAGGCTTTTTACTTAGTCACGTTTGTAATTTTGTATACCTTTCGAGCATGGTAGAGTTATAACTATTAGTTTATAATGTTACTGTCCAGGTTTGGTTACTAAAGTTCAGCCTTACCAAAACTGTACTACCCCTTTAAACTACTAGTAGTACTAGTAATCAAAATATGTTTTTTCACTTGCAAAATTGTTTCATGGCCAAAATATATCTAATTCATTTTCAAAATTCTAATTCAAAATTATTCATCTCCTTTAGCAAGGATACAGATAAAGTAAAAATAAACTGAATGCTGAAATGAATGCCCAAAGTATTTTTCATTCTTATTTCAATTTTTAAAAAATGCATAATAATCAGTAGACATTCTGTACCAATACTATTAAAGGCCATCTGATTGATGGATCATGTCATCCCATCATCAATCACAAATTTAACCCACATGTATAACAGCAACTACTGTAATGCAAATTAAATGTACATACATGTACCAATTTGCATTAAAGGTATTACCGTAAAACTCTGTGTATAAGGCGCACTCGTGTATAAAGCGCACCCCCAATTTGTTAACTTTTTTTTTTTAAAGACACCCTGTAGTGCTGTTGGAATGCTAACATTACTGTTCTAGGGCATAACAAGGGCTTAATGTTTAAGGTAGCATCCATCAACATACATTTTCTCAAATAAAACATAGTGGTTATTACAAAAATTGCACATTTATTGAGCAATAACACTGTTGCTCATGAATATTCATATATATTCATTAGATAACAATGCTCATTTATGCAAAATACTAAATTCATTAATAACTTTTTTTAATGAGAAAAATGTATAACCACTGTTTAGAAAATAGAATATTAAATGAGTGCTGCTATTCATGAACATTTGAATAATCAATTAGTATCAGTGTAACTGCTTAAAAAACTTGTATTTTGTTTTGCTAACCACTATAATTTTTTTTTTTTTTTTTTTTGCTGTACCTGTGTATAAGCGCACCCCCCACTTCGAAATTTTTCCGACGGAAAAAAAGTGCGCCTTATACACAGAGTTTTACGGTATATGATATGAGTTTAAACAAGACGCATTCTCCACGGACCCCTGCCCAAGCCTTTTTTCGGGGACCAGTCCTGAATGGGTTAATTCGATTTGATCGTTTTAAAAATAGCCCAGCCCATGTGCAGCTAATTGTCGATTGATAAACTGAATGGCAGATTCAAGATAATTGGGAAAGATGTAATTGGTACATGGTATATATAGCATGCTGTGCACATGTATGATCATTGCATTAGGAAGGCAAAGCATAATGTATATATTATGAGATATCATTTCAAGCTATGTACAGTGGCGTAGCGTGGTCGGACTGATTGGGGGTGCATGCAAATTATAAGGGGGAGGGGGGGGGAGGGCAGTCAGGGCACGCCTTATGTATTTCTTTATTTTTTTCAAAAATGTACCCCTGGTTTTGTCTACTGTGTTGGGAAAATTATTGAATTATTGGGGGGCACTGGTCGGACTGATTGGGGACACGCAACTTGGGGGGGGGGGGGGGCATGCCTTATGTATTTGCATGACATACATGTATAGCTTGCTGTGCCCATAACCAAATTCGCAGAGGAAGGGGTAAAGATAATGACATGCATGTAACTTGTACAAGATGCCAATAAAATATGTACCATGTGACAGTCCAATGGGCTTCAAATTATAAGGGGGAGGGGGGGGGGGGGGGGAGGGCAGTCAGGGCACGCCTTATGTATTTCTTTATTTTTTTCAAAAATGTACCCCTGGTTTTGTCTACTGTGTTGGGAAAATTATTGAATTATTGGGGGGCACTGGTCGGACTGATTGGGGACACGCAACTTTGGGGGGGGGGGGGGGCATGCCTTATGTATTTCTTTCTTTTTTTTTTCAAAAATGTACCCCTAATTTTGTCTACTTTTTGGGGCAAAATATTGAATTATTGGGGGGGACGTGCCCCCGCCCTCCTGGCTACGCTACTGACTATGTACAAATATCTGCAGCAAGTTACCAGATGGAAAGGGTCATTAACCAAATGCAAGATGACAGACCATAATTTTTCTCAGATAGTTAATGAACAATTTGATTTTGGAGCACATATTCTAGTGCAAATGCCAGCATAGAATTTGTATGCATGACATACATGTATAGCTTGCTGTGCCCATAACCAAATTCGCAGAGGAAGGGGTAAAGATAATGACATGCATGTAACTTGTACAAGATGCCAATAAAATATGTACCATGTGACAGTCCAATGGGCTTCAAATTGATAACTGGAGGCAAAAAGTGACTAAAATAGTTTTGGGCAAGTTAAAAATAGCTTGGGACAAACTGAATTAAATAGTTTCTGGCAACTAAAATAAGTGGACTGAGACTCTTCAAATTTCATTCATCCCAATTTCACTTCCCAGACTGGTCAACTAATTAAAAATGTTAAATGGGCAATTCCAGCGTGACAGACGGGACATCCACTCATGACTTTTTCACAGTTTTGATTGATTTGTAGGCAAATGGTTCAACATTAAACAGGAGTTTTTATGCTTATGATATTAAATTGCAGTCATACTTTCAAAATATATGAGTTATATTTTGTGTGACCTCTGACCTAGATGTCAGTGGGTCGTTGAACTCAGCGTGACAGACGGGACACACTTTTACCAAGCTTTTTCACTACCTCACTTAATTTAAAATCCCTGCTAACTGGATGATCTTACAAGGCTGCTCATGTCTGTAGGTTATTACTTGCCTAAGGCCAGTTGTATGCCACTACTTAGGGAAATCCCCCATGTTTGTCTTAAATAGGAAAAAATCCAAAATATGAGCGTGACAGACGGGACAAGAAAAACGTGACAGACGGGACATGTACAATTCCTATGGGTGAATTGGACAATCTGTAAAATATACTATTTCAGTCATTTTTATGAGTTTTTCTGTAATAAATTACACCCTTATTGATAAAAGTAGTTGCTAAAAGATAAAAGCAGTGTTATTTTTTCAATTTAAATTGATTAAGGTAGGTAAGCTAGGAAATAATCTAATTTTACATAGTACAACACGATATCCAATGCATGGGACTGTAGAAAACCTTAAAATCCCCACCAATTACCTAAAATGTTGTTTTTACAGGTTATTTCAGTTGATAATGCCACCAACTATTGTGATAAGCCTCTAAAGTGACAGATTTAGCCAAACTTATTATGAAACAGCAACAACCTAGTTGAATTAACAAATTAGTAGTAAAAAGGAGCGTGACAGACGGGACAAAAACGTGACAGACGGGACAAAACGTGACAGACGGGACAAGATTAAAACATTGATAGTTATATTCATAACTTATATTTTTACAAAAATGTAGTGTTAATGTAAAGGTAATAGGCCTTTGTTAATAAATATAAAGTTTGATCCAAAACCAGTCACAGGTATTTGCTAGGAATTAATTAATTGTTAAAAAACGTGACAGACGGGACAAAAATTGAGTTGAACTTTGACCCCCAGTAAATGCACGAAATACAGGTTTTGGCGAAATTTTTTTATATTTATTTGAATTTTCACTCCGTATCTATTATTTGCATTCAGTTTTTGAATATGCATCTAGATATAAATACAGATATAATCAATTTCAAATAACCCTTATTTTTCACAAATATGTCTAAATCCAATTAATAAGTCTAAAAATGCAGATTTTGAGCAAAAATGGCAAAATATCAAAAAATCAAATATGGTTTCAGAAAGTTCAAGTCATGCATTATCAGCCATAATAAGAAAAAAAAACACAACAGCAAACTTAATTTTGTTTGTTTTGGTAGACATTTTCATGGAATTGCCCAAATGTTTATCTTTGGTGAATACCATCCTATCCATGGTTTCAAGCCAATGATTTGGACAAATCTGAATTTGTACTTGCCCAACCAAGGAGGAGTTCAGAAAGAGTTGCAATCGATTGTACAGTTGCAATTAATTGCAAATCAGATCATGTGAGTGACCAAACGCGCCAATCTAATTTGCTCAAATTTGCTTACTTTCTGGCTTGCGATTAATTCCAACTTTACAATCAATTGCAAATCTTAGTCTTTGTCACCCCAAAAATGTATTTCCAGCATTGCATATTAAAGCGTACCCTTGTTTGTAAACACAGAAATGGTATCTCTATTGTATCCCATCTAGGGTGATTCCCTCTACAAGTAAACATGTTTTCACTTTTCACCCACACATTCTTTCTATTCTGGGCATGCATTTGTCTCCAATAAAGGATTGCACAATTTAATTTGAACCAAACCTCTTTATAATTCATAAACATAATTGAATATTGAAAAATAACATTATAAAATAACATTATATATGCAATACTATTAGTAGATCTCAGCATAATATTCAAAGGTCATTGCTTCCACTCAAAATAAAACAAAATTATAATTCAATGTTCTTGAAAATGTTAAAAAGCATATCCTGGAACATGTGAAAGTCCCTGGACACAAGACTAGTGGTCTACCTGGTGATTGTCCATATCCTGTTGTGTTCTACCAGAAATATCACAGACTGAGCCTAGTATCTATACAGTATGATCGTTTCAAACCAAAGATTTTAAAAGAAACAGTTGATGAACATTTAAGTGAAAAGGGCCTGTTAATTCCAGGATATTTTATTGATCACCTTCAATGAATAATACATGATTTGTTTTGGAGCTAGGTGACTGTGAAAATACTGGACAGACTATTCCAAACAACTTGTCGATTGGTTTAGGCTTTTAGAAGTGGGATGAATCATGAAGATGGTTGGTTGCTGTCTTCTAAAGCAACGACTCGGTCACACATTTGTAGCTTGCCTGACATTGTTTAGAACTAGCTATCCATGATAATGATGAATCTACAGGTACTGTAGGTGTGATGTCACTCTTATAAATGAACTTTATGTGAACCTTTCAATGCTTCTGAAAGTCTGAAACTGCGTCTACGTAGGGCTGAGTCAAACCGGATATTTTGATATCCGGATATGAGCCGCGTAAAAACGGACGGATATCGGATATATATATCCGAAATATTAAAAATAAAAATAAAAAATATATAAAAAATCAGATTTTTTGTTTTTCTTTCTTTTCTTTCTTTCTTTCTTTTTTTTTTCTTTTTTCTTTTTTTCGTATACCCGTATCCAAGAATTTGAATTTGGTATCCGACCTTTACGATACCTTCACGGTCGGATACTGAACGGATATCCGTTTGGACTCAGCCCTAGTCTTAAGTGTAGAGCATAGATGTGAAGAGGGCGATTTATTGTAAACAATGCACGAGTAGGGCATTCACATCGGGACTACATGTAACTGTAATCGGCTCTCTAACTTGTCAGAGTATGCTAATGAATCCATGTGACAAAGGCTATTTTGGTACTACGGTTTGGTCTCGAGACGAGCAAATGCCGAAATGGTAATTGGCAAGGCAAATCATTCAACAGTGTACAAGATAGTGTTGAAGTGTTAATGAGCAACTTAAAAGGCAAAATAACTCCTTGTATACCCAAACGTTTTTAAGAGCTGATATCGATTGTAAAATCAGTTTGTACAATCCATACAAAGTAAATGAAATTGAAAGAAGAAAAAGATTTGTTTGAAACTTCATTCAGTGTGTTTATCATATGACTGGCGAATAGGTTGTATCGCACTATCTTGTTTCATTTATTTATTATTTAAATTATTATAAATACAGTTTGGAATACAAATTTGATGTTGATCAATTTGATAAATTGTTTTCCTGGACAGAGTACATACATTTGCAGCTTCCCTCTTCAGCGCTCTTCCACTGTTCTCCCATAGGTTCTTGCAATGTATCATTACATGTACCTCAGTCATATTGGATACACAATTTCTACAATCAATCCAACACTTAAATGTAACCTGCACTTTCTCCACTCACCGGGCATTATTCCAGCCAGTGTTACTCTGGAAGTGCATACATGTACATGTACATGTATGTACACAGACCCTCCCATTCCCACCCAGTACTAGGTACATATCATGGGTGGAGACTGGAGAGCAGCAATGCATATCAATCTGAGCCATGCTGATTGGCAAAATATGCTGGGTAAAGTAGGACTTGAACCCATGACCCTCACATTGTAAGATGTGAGTGTTATCCACTAGACCACAATTATTTAAGTATGCAGACTTTAGTAAAATATATACGGCTCTTATCATTCAATGCCCAATTTTGAGTCTTCCTTAAACAAGAAGTGGTGGGTAATAATGAATAAATCAATTAATTACACTTTCTATTTGTGTAAATCTAAAATATACAAAAAAAAAGTTTTAAAAAATATTATGGTGCAATTGCATGCTGCCATCAAAAGCACTTGGTAGAGCAACAACGTTAGCAGCGTTGAGCCTACAAGTTACATGTATCAGCCTAAAATGTATTGTTTAATTGTGTGCTAGTACTTCCCCTGAACTGAAACACAATCTCCCAAGGCCAAGTGTATATTGTTCTTGAATGATATTCGATTACATTTACATGGTGTTTCACTTTTCCATAGATCTGCTTTTTAAATAACCCTCCCCCTATATCATATACACCTACACACAAGCACACACACACATATATTATGCAAATGAGGAGCTCTGTTGAACAGCTCTTAGCTTTATGAGTTTTTCAGATGACACGGGTGTAATGTTCAATAAGTAACTGATGTGTTTTTAAGCTCATGTATATGCTGTAAGTGGGGGCTAAAGTTAATTAAAGGAAAAGTTAAATTTTAAAGGGACGGGTCCTCTTTGACAAAACGTCTGAACAGTTTCCAGTTGACGGATGGGGATTAATGTATCACACACAAACAAAATCAGATCGAACAGCCCTGTAATTTGGATTCTACGAATGAAAAACGAATGCGTCCCTCCATCAAACTATATATCGGTCAATAAAAGAGTTTAACTGATTTAGCATAATATTACAACAATATTGTACTTATTCTTGTAAAGGTATTGTGAACTTGTGAAGCCGACATTTGTAAAGGTATGTCACAGAAAAAAATCTCAAAAATGAAGAATATATAGTTACATGTAGTCAGTTAAATCAAGGTTTGGTTATTTTGCTTAGTATCCGCTCATGCCATTGTTATTCATGCGCGGGTCACGTAGCTAGCGGGGGTCACGTAGGGGTCACGCATAGCGTTGTGGTACTCCGTGGAATCCGTGAACAAACTTTCTCACTGGGTGAATACACGTATAATGCACAATTAACCGTTGGACGATGGTTTATTAGTTTTAGGTCTATAACTCCACGAAAAAGAGATTTCAAGCCCTAATTTTTTCAGGCATGCTATTAAATGACATTTTCTTTCATATAAGACAATAACCTCGCAACTTTTGAAATTTGGCTTGCAAAAGAGGGCTATCCCTTTAAAATATTGACACATGTAACAACATAATCACAAAAGGTTAAATAGCAATTTAGATGGCAAAATCTGAACCTAAAGTCATTTTTATGTTCAAAGCAAAGATGAGCCAAAAATATCTGTACACAAAAATGACCTTGCCACATATTTGCACCCATTTTTAAAACACAATCATGAAACCAAATACTTTCTAGATTATTTTGTTTGAGCTATTTTTAAATTTGTCATGATGACATGATTTATGTCTTATGCAGGGAGTGTTAGATTGCAAATACAATTTTTGGCAAAACATCTAGATGATACCAAGTGAAGTACTGCATCTTATTCTTTACACTTAAAACAAATAGATGGACAGGCATGTATTGTGTTTAAATTGCATCGTCATTTGTCAAAATACTGACATCTGAGAGAGGAATTGAATTGAGATTTGAGAGGAATGTCACACAAGAGTGAAACAATAGAAGGCTGCCAAGTCTAAATGCCTTTAAAGGGCCATGACAGTTTTGGGAACCACACACACAGAAAAAAGGGAGAAAATAATACCATTTTATTTGTTTGTTTTTACATTTTTGCACATATTAATGAAAGATGAAGGTAAAACCAACCTTGGCAATCAAATAGCTACCGGTCTGTACAATACTATTCTTGCCACAAACAGGAATGAACACTAGCAGGTAATTTATCCAGTTCAGTACAAATAGAGGGTCACACACAAAGTAGGAAATATATGGGGCTGAGGGTGATTTTGCTCCCGAATTTTCAAAATAGCCCCCTGAAATCAGTAGGTAGCCCCTAAAATTAATTTATAGGGTATTTCTGGATATCCATTAGTTTGGAAAAGTAGCCCCCTAAAATTTAAAATTAATTCCTGCATTGGTCACACACAAACTCTCTATTTAGAATGCACAGAAATAGCTTACCACTTTCTTGAAATGTATATTAACTATTTAAATGAAGAAACAAAGTCCATAATAATTTGTAACTTTGCAAAAGATGTATTTAAAGTTGATGGTTTCCCTAAACTACAATGGGGCTTTAAAAGACCCTGGCACACTAGTTACAGAAGTTGACCTCCCTCAAATAACACAGCTGGTTCAAGTTGAGTGAAATATGAGCACGGATAAACATCAAAGAAATTTACTGTATAGTGTGTACCGGTTTATGACCATTTGGTCTACTACCATTTGGTCCACTAGCCAGTTGGTCTACTGCTATTTGGTCCACACCAATTTGGTCCACTATCCAGTTGGTCTACTGTAATTTGGTCCACACCCTATACGTCTACTACCCATTTGGTCTACTAGTCATTTAGTCTACATTTAATTTGGTCCACTCTCCAATTGGTCTACACCCCATTTGGTCTACTAGTATTTTGGTCTAACATCATTTAGTCCATCATGCAATTGGTCTACAATATACTTGGTCTACAATACATTTAGTCTACTAGTTATTTGGTCTACTATGTATTTGGTCTACACTCTATTTAGTCTACTAACAATTTCGTCTACAAATCATGTAGTCTACAATCCATTTCGTCTACAACTTATTTCGTCTACCATCCATGTGGTCTACGATGCTCTTGGTCTACTAGTCATTTGGGCTACTACCCAATACGTCTACATACGATTTGGTCTACTAGCAATAAGTCTACAACAACGCCCACGCTGTGTATGAAATGTTGTTCACCATGTACAGTTAGTATTTTGAAGTGATGCATATGGCAAGAAAGCAACGTCAAAGGGATAGTTGAGTATAGGGTGCACTTTACAAAATATTGTTTGTGAGATAACGAAAAACTCACTCTCACATTTGAAAGAACATACAATTTTAATGACAGAAACTATTTTTTTTAAACAAAATCGGTTCCGAAATGGCTGAAATATCAATAAACATATATTTTTATTCTAAATTTGCTTCACTTTTTTTTTACTTTTTAAGAAAAGTTATAAAAATCATGAAGTCTACTTTGAAAAAAATCTGAATAGGTTATTTTCAACGTGTATGATATCTCTATTGAATCATTATTTAAAAAAACATGCACAATTTTGTATTAAAATTGATAATTAATTGGGATTTGGAGTGCGCCCTTGTGATTTGTAACAGCTCTTTTGGAATGATAACAGGGTTTTTACCTAGCTGTTTGTAACTGTATTATGCTTCGAGTTCGAGCATGGTGAAGTTATAACTAGTTTGACAAATACTCAACTATCCCTTCAAGAAAAGGGGGGTAATAAGTGTGTTTTTTCTCTGCATGAAAAGGTGAACATGCATTCATACAGAGAGGTCCCACCTCTCTGCATTCATGATGTGTAATACATGTTTGTTGTGCGTGCTTGAGGGGGGGGGGGGGGGGTGGAGAATTCACCCTTAAATACCATCAAACAACCTGGGCGAACTCTTGCTGCACCCACCCACCTGGACATATTCTGACATATTTATAACCCTAAGCATAGGTCCACAATAATATGTAGGGGGCCCTCTTTCCCTGTAAAAACAATTAACACTCCGATACATTATGTAGGCTCACTGGAGCTCACTTGCATGTATTGTATTAAAGGGAATCTAGTAGTAGCTGACTAGTGCACATATACTAGTGATGGATACTGTTAATAGCGTGTG
This sequence comes from Echinarachnius parma, assembly GCA_037951105.1. Taxonomy (NCBI): domain Eukaryota; kingdom Metazoa; phylum Echinodermata; class Echinoidea; order Clypeasteroida; family Echinarachniidae; genus Echinarachnius; species Echinarachnius parma. Next base: position 167,399 of record JBAMJV010002893.1, on the reverse strand, counting down.
AATTTTAGCGTTGTGACATGTCCACTTAGAAATGTGTAAAAAGTGTTCATTCGAAATGGATGCTTCACCAAAATGGATGGCCCAGTATTGAACGAAAATGTCGCAAACTGATATTCGCATGATACTCAGTGATTGCTTTGCAGTATACATTTCAAAATATGAACTGAACAAATTGATTATTTGATAAAAGGGAAATATGGAGGAAAAGAAAGAAACAAGATAAAAGTCGAGCCATGACAGAGAAACATTATGTACGAATTTTGTATTTTTAAAATGTTACTTTCCCTTTAATTCCCAGTAGAGCTATTTTCCCTTTCACCTACCACACATAATCATGAGCAAACATTTTTTTTTATCACCCAGACCCCCCAGCACTGCCCACAGAATGCCTGCATTGTGTTTTCATCACAGCCAAGCTTCATGTTGTAGATCGTCTCTTTTTCCTGCATATTTGAGGAATTGCATTTGTTATTACATTTAGATGATTATGACGTGACTCAACGCGATAACCCCACCATTCCATGGTATAACCATATTGTTGATTTCTTCTCGCCATACTGTATGTTTTGTTTTGTTTTTTTGTTTTTTTGGGGGGTGACGTGTTTTTGAGCATCATTGTCATGAAGTGTCTAACCCAGCAGCAAAATACATGACTGTAGTTCTTTAAGGTGCACCTGTAAAGTGTACAACTCCACACAAATTAATTTGAGCTTCCATCGTTCTCTTCTGGTCTTATTATGGTAAGAGGAGATTGCAATAAGGTTAGATTTTATTCAAATGTCCCTTTAGTATGACAAGATCTATCATTGCTAATCATTCAGCAAAAGGGCAGGCTTAAACGTTTATAAACCTCATAAACGCCATACAGTAATTCGTCATAAAAGCTGATGCACATTGTCGTTTTTTAACCAGGAAAGCAGTGTTTTTTCAAAGAAACATCAGTTGAGTTTTGGTAGAGAGGGCGCTACCAGTGCTGTAGGACTCGAGTCCGGACTAGGACTCGAGACCGGTCTCGAGTCCGTATTTCTCGGGACTCGGACTCGGACTCGGACTCGAGCCAAAAAGACTCGGTCTCGGACTCGGGCTCGACCAATGGTGACTCGTGACTCGGGCGAAAATCGGGCCGAGACCGGCAACGAGACCCGGCATTTTTTCCGTTTTCCCACGTTTATTTATAGTTCATAAAATTACCCCAGCGCAAGCAAAAACAAACCCGTTGTTCTAGCGTACATTGCTCGCTTGAGTGGCATTCTGGAAAATGATCGTAACATCGCCTCAACAAGCTATTAGGCCTATATGCCTAAATTATGAACCATAGTTGTCAAATTCCCCTTTTTAATTGCAACCCAATGTTCAATATTTGTTAATTAATATTTGTTCAAATGTGAAGTATCATGCCTTTACTCTTTATCAGTATTCATTAATACACTATACATACTCCAGTACTGACATACTCTGATTGTAATAACTTGTGGTAATTCCATGAAAATATCTAAAATGGGCCAAATTTCAAAATCATTCATGTAAGGCTTTTAGCCTCTTTAGTCCAGTAGTTTCCAAATGTTCATAACTGACAGTTTATGGCACAAAACGTGAATGTTCAGATATTTGATATTTTTTGCTAAAAATTGTGATCTTAAAAGGATTAGAAAATTGCTGAAATTTATGCTTAACTTCAACAATGATTATTTTTCAACAACTTGACTGTTTGCAAATAAAGTTATATCCCATTAATCCATTTGACAGTGAACCTTAGGAAAAGATATGCAGAGAGTTCCTTATCCACTGTATTTTTGGGAAATTAAAGGGTGACAAAGATCAACTAAATACTTTTCCCGTCTGTCACATTTTGTATGAACTTTTTTATTTATTTTTTTATTTGTATTGAATTTGTCTCATACTCTGTAATAATAACCTTTGACATTGCCCAAAATCATTTCTGCAGATAACTCTTTGTCATTTCTTTGATGGTGTTTATTATGAAGGTAACTGTTGTAGTAAGAAGAGAAACTTAAAATATATAAATTCTCTGACAAATGGAAGTTTACAATAAACCAGACAAATATTTATGTTATAAAGAGTTCACTGTAAGGCATTTATCATTATGAAACTGATGTGTCATAACAAGAATTGCAATTTAAGATTTTTCCCGTTGGGACTCGGACTCGGACTCGGACTCGGATGTCCGGGACTCGGGACTCGGATGTACGGGACTCGGTATCGGACTCGGACTCGGACTCGGACTCGACTCCAGGGACTCGGACTCGGACTCGGACTCGGATAGGGTGGACTCGACTACAGCACTGGGCGCTACATACAATTATTTTTTTGTGAGATAATGGAAAACTGAGTGTAAAATTTGAAAGAGCACAATATTTTAATGACAGAATAAACTTTATTTGATCAAATTCGGTTCAGAAACAGCTTAAATATCCATAAACATAGCAATTTATAATAAATGTAGGGCCCAACACTTATTCGATAATTTTGAACCAGCCGATAACAATTTCAAAAAGGCTTCCTTTTCAAAAAGTTACAAAATAGGTATTCAAATAGTTGTTGGTTATTTCTTTATCTAGTCACTATTTCAACAAAACATAAAATGGAAATTTTTTTATTCAAAATGGTTGAAACCGATGACTGTTTAGAGAGCGCCCTCTAACGTTTTAACGGCTCTTTTTTAATGATAACATGATCTTTACTAAGTCATTTGTAATTTTGTGTTCCTTTCTAGTTATAACTAATAGTTTGTAATGTAATGATGCAGGTTATGGTTACTAAAATTCATTTTCACCAAAACTGTACTCTCCTTACCAGAACTCAACTATCCCTTTAAAAGCCTGTTACATGTATCATTCAAAATGAGCTGTTACAACACAAGAGCGCGCTCTCTGAACACTCATTGGTTTTAACCATTTTAAGTATTGTGCATACATATATGTTATGTGGAAATATTGATTAGATAGTGAGATTATCAGCAACTATTTAAACAACACTTTTGTAAAATGTTGAAAAGAGTTTTTTTTTATTTGTTAACGGCTGGATAAAAAATGGGGACAATAATTGTGGGGCCCCATATTTCTGACAAATTGATAATGTATACTCCGCACAAAAAGAAACAGGACACTTATTTAAGATTAAGACAACATATCTCATATCTTTATCGATGAAATATATGTTAAAGATAAAATTAAAGACAAAATTGGCTTCTTCGATATTAGCATAGAATCCAGGAGAAATCATTCATGCATGACTTGCCACGGTCAATTAACCACCGCAAGGTCTGTTTTCAAAAATAGCAAAAAATGAACATCCATTCAATCAATTTAAATGTTGACAAGCATGCTATAAACGCTATATACATGACATGGCAAAATTATTTCATTACAAATGTGATCTTTTTTAGTTTCATCTCAATAGAAAAGGTGTAAATGAAGACAAAACTTTTTAGGTTTTATTTTCATCAAAATGTAACAAAATGGGGAATTCCATGGCTAAGGTGTATTCGTCGGAATTACAGTTTGTGCCCTAATTTCAGCATGAAACTTGGTATAAATTATTCTCAAGAATTCTACCGTAGTCCAAAGGGTACCGTCCAAAGATCTTCAAAATCTGATGTCACCCTTGGTCAACCATTTGGGCAGTCTCTCACGTCACTTCTCTAGGTAACTATATGGTTGAATTGCAAGGGACACATGATGAAACAGACAAGCTTTATGCCTCATAAACAGACCAATATGTTGATGTTCTCATAACCTGGCCCTGTTTTATTGGAAAATGTGTATTTTGGGAGTATGTTCATGTCAATAAGGTTGAATGGTGTCAAAATGCTTGCCAATTTATTCTAATTTCTTAACAGCTAAAACTAAAACAAAATTTTTGCCCCCCCCCCCCCTCCCCCCCAGTCAGACATACCCAGGCACCATGGTAAACTTGTACAAACTGGTGTACAGATAGCTTGCGATGCTAAAACCTTTAGTCCGACCGTCATCACCCTCCATTAAATTGCACGTCATTGTGGTATGACAAACTAATTGACAAACGTCTAAATTAATGGATAAAATTGCTTATTCATGTATCTTAAATGTTTCATAAACTCTTGTTTCAATACAAGATATGTAAATGTTAAAACATAGGGGTGGGGGCGGGGGCGGGGCCGGGGGCCGGGGGGGGGGGGGGGGGGGGGTGGGGGGTGTGGTATCGCCAACAACCAGTCCCCCACCACAACCCTGCTATTATTTATTATGATATAAGTATAATACCCCGAAAACACAAAGTTGTTAAAAAAGAAAGAAAGAAAGAAAGAGATGCACGCACACGCTCGCTAAAACCTCCATTTCTTTAGGAAATTACGCAAAGAAGAATTGATGATTGGATGCTAGGACCGTCACCTCGTAATAAGCATCATAATCATCATAATAGCAGTTGCATCTCGTCAGGAATAATGAATAATGAACTAAACAGACGCGTGGTCAGTGGATCATGACCACTGTTGTCATGACTCTATATGGACTGAGCGGCAAAGTTATTGAGCTATTAATGTTAGTAATGAATAATTTTTTTTAATTGAATTGAAATGGTTCAATTTTAGTAATCGATTGTCATCAAAATACTTATGCGGATTAAAAACCCTGAATGAGCCTTTTCACCGTGTTACCATGGGAACAGTAACGCACTGAAAGGAAACATACAATATTATTGCATGATCATGGTGATGCAATTCACTAGTCGACCGGTAAACAAATTAACCACACAGCACACTACACAATCCGATCCGATCCGATCCGATCCGATCCGATCCGACAAAAGATTAAGGATCTGAACCTATATTACATGCTTTAAATACGCACGTCTTGCCTTAGGTCAGATACGCGGTTGTTCGTCGGATCGTTATCGGATGGGTTGTGCTGAGGGATTGAGGCATGTTTTGAATAGATGTAAAAAAGTGCCAACTTGTACTACAGGAATCGTCTTGATCCATTTCGGTGGCTTTAAATAATAGTAACTTTGTCAAAATCGAGGAAATTTACTTAGAACTCTAGCAGTTCTCAAATACCTCGTTGCACTCGTGTTACCAATAAAACACGGCATAGATTTGGGTGTTCCAAATTTCTCCTTCGTTATGAAGATATGTATGATTGAAGTGATCGGATGTGAAAGTCTAATAGTGAAGACATTCAACTGTGTACACAATCATGAACCTTCACACATCGCTCAGGTCACATAAATACAACCCCCGGGAGTTTTAAAAACGGACATATTCGGGCAAAGGACATCTCATATTCGGACAAACCATTTCATATTCGGCCAAACCATTTCATATTCGGTTAAAACCATGTCACAGTCGGACAAACTCATGTCACAATGGGGCAAAGTCATTTCATTTAAGGGCGAAACCGTCTCATATGAATTCGGGCAAAATCGTGGTATTTTCGGACTTAACAACTAAACAAAACATATAACTTCGGGCACTAAAGGGATCTAGTAACTTTGGTGACAAGTGCAAATCGTGATGAGTGATCAATAAAATGTATATTGGTGTGATCCAAGGGCGTCGATTTCTTCTTATGGTTGGGGGGATGATCAGGGGGTTTGACCCAATGACGATATTGAGCATTGTCCACGAGCCGCGAAGCGGCGAGGCGATTTTTTGTGTGGCTATTTTGCTAAGAGGGAGGGTTTGACCCAATGATGATGCGGAGCATCGTCCACGAGCCGCGAAGCGGCGAAGTCCGAGCCGCGTAGCAGCGAGGCGATTTTTTTTGTGGCTATTTTGCTAAGAGGGGGGGGGGGGGGGGGGGGGAGACCCAATGAGGATACGGATACTGTGTGGGTCTGGACACAATGATGGCGTTTTTCTATGCACATCACACTTTCACTTGGCAGCCCAAGGGGGGGGGGGGTTTAAACCCATGATGGCGTTTGTCTATGCACATCACATTTTCACTTGGCAGCCCAAGGGGGGGGGGTGGGGGGGGGGGAGGGTTTACACCCCCTAACCCCCCCCCCCCCCCGTAGATCCGCGCCTGGGGGGGGGGGGGGTGGGTGTATCTATAGATAGATAGGTATAGAGATAGATAGATAGATATATAGATAGATAGATAGATAGATAGATAGGTATATTCTATATATATATATATATATATATATATAATTCTTCTTTCTCAATCATTTATGATTATTCTTTGCATTATTTAAAATATTGGAAGAAACTAAAGCTGTATGTATTAGTTCACTTTTCGCTTATATATATACATGTATGTTCTAACTAATACTTGAATCACTCCTTTGTGATCCAGCTGAAGTACAGGCGGCTTGCTTTGTTCGTAACTCCCTCCCCATGAATTAATTGAGTACAAAGGGCCGAGAGATTGGCTTGCCAATGACCTGAATTCGGATCTGTCTTCAATCACACGGTCCCCGTGGCCTAGTGGTTAAGGCGTCAGCGTTCCAAGCTGGAGACCTGGGTTCGAGTCCTGGCGGAGACCAATTTTTCGACCAGTGCCTTTTTTCATTTGGAGGATTAAAGGGAGGAACAATGCTTATTAAGCTACGCCTATCATTCCTCTTTCTCAATCATTTATGATTATTCTTTGCATTATTTAAAATATTGGAAGAAACTAAAGCTGTATGTATTAGTTCACTTTTCGCTTATATATATATATTTAAATAATGCAAGAAATAATCATAAATGATTGAGAAGGAAGAATAATAGGCGTAGCTTAATAAGCATTGTTCCTCCCTTTAATCCTCCAAATGAAAAAAGGCACTGGTCGAAAAATTGGTCTCCGCCAGGACACGAACCCGGGTCTTCAGCTTGGAACGCTGACGCCTTAACCACTAGGCCACTATATATATATATATAGATAGATAGATAGATAGATAGATAGATAGATAGATAGATAGATAGATAGATAGATAGATAGATAGATAGATAGATAGATAGATAGATAGATAGATAGATAGATAGATAGATAGATAGATAGATAGATAGATAGATAAATAGATAGATAGATAGATAGATAGATAGATAGATAGATAGATAGATAGATAGATAGATAGATAGATAGATTAAATATATAGATAGATAGATAGATAGATAGATAGATAGATAGATAGATAGATAGATAGATTGACAAAGGCCTATGGCCGAAATATCACCTAACAATTTTGTCCACGGGGTATCTTATTGAATTTCGTTGTCTTCTATATAGATAGATAGATAGATTAAATATATAGATAGATAGATAGATAGATAGATAGATAGATAGATAGATAGATAGATAGATAGATAGATAGATAGATAGATAGATTAAATATATAGATAGATAGATAGATAGATAGATAGATAGATAGATAGATAGATAGATAGATAGATAGATAGATAGATTAAATAGATAGATAGATAGATAGATAGATAGATAGATAGATAGATAGATAGATAGATAGATAGATAGATTAAATATATAGATAGATAGATAGATAGATAGATAGATAGATAGATAGATAGATAGATAGATAGATAGATAGATAGATAGATAGATAGATAGAGTTCCAAGTACATTTTTAGGATGTCAGCAACTAGCTTCTGAATATACGAGCAATACAAATGGTTTAATGGGAACGTGCCCCATTCAGGGGTCTTTGTGGTTCGATGGTTGATCACCGGTCTAGCAGTCCGGAGTTCTCAACTTCGATTCCCGGCGAAGCCTATTTTTCTTTGCTCATTTAATATTTTGGGTCCGTTTCCGTTATTTGAAGTAGATCAAGATATATTCGACATAGAAAGGTGAAACAACTGCAAGAACATTTTCCAGGACGATTCAGAATGTGTGTAATTTCGTAGGTAAACAAACTGGTGTACAGATAGATTGCGATGCTAAAACCCTTAGTCCGACCGTCATCACCCTCAATTAAATTGCTCGTCAATGTGGTATGACAAACTTATTGACAAACGTCTAATTAATGGATAAAAGTGCTTATATCTTCAATTTTTCATAAACTCTTGTTTCAATACAAGATAATGTCAAAGTTAAAACATAGGGGCGGGGGCGGGGGCCGGGGGGGGGGGGGGGGGTGGTATTGCCAACAACCAGTCCCTCACCACAACCTGCTTCGTTTCGTTAGAAACACAACAATTATTATGTTATTATGTATAATACCCCGAAAACACAAAGTTGTTAAAAAAGAATGAAAGAAATAAAGAGATGCACGCACACGCTCACTAAAACCTCAATTTCTTCAGGAAATTATGCAAAGAAGAATTGATGATTGGATGCTAGGACCGTCACGTCGTAATAAGCATCATAATTATAGCAGTTGCATCTCGTCAGGAATAATGAATAATGAACTAAACTGACGCGTTGTCAGTGGATCATGACCACTGTTGTCATGACTCTATGGACTGAGCGGCGAAGTTATTGAGCTATTAATGTTAGTAATGAATCATTTTGTTGAATTGAATTGAAATGGTTCAATTTAAGTAATCGATTGTCATCAAAATACTTATGCGGATTAAAAACCCTGAATTAGCCTTTTCACCGTGTTACCATGGGAACAGTAACGCACTGAAAGGAAACATACAATATTATTGCATGATCATGGTGATGCAATTCACTAGTCGACCGGTAAACAAATTAACCACACAGCACACTACACAATCCGATCCGATCCGATCCGATCCGATCCGATCCGACAAAAGATTAAGGATCTGAACCTATATTACATGCTTTAAATACGCACGTCTTGCTTTAGGTCAGATACGCGGTTGTTCCTCGGATCGTTATCGGATTGGTTGTGCTGAGGGATTGAGGCATGTTTTGAACATGGGCACGCTGCTGGGTTCATCGCTGGGTTAACGCTTTGCTCCCTCGCCAGAGATGGTCAAAATGACCTATTATCCCCAATGGCAAGAAGAAATTGACGCCTATGGCATCATCATTTTAAAATCATAATCATCCAGATATGGTCATAAAAATGCTTCCTCTTTTAAAAAATTTGAGGTTAGGGTTAGGGTTAGGTATGAGGTATTTTAATGGATAGATTAGTAAATGGTATTGATAGTACAGTTTCTGTTTCGGTCAAGCTGCATTTAAGTAACCGAAACCTTCTCCATTACAATACAAATAATAATAGATTTAACCCTACCATGCTCCAAATAAATTTTTAAAAAGGACAGACAACTAAGTAAACAGCTTCTTATCATTTTCAAAAATTAGCCGTTAAAACTGACAACTTATTGTTTTTAACCATTAAAAAGTGATCCTGCTTGTGATATGTTTGTGGAAATAATGATTAGAAAGAAGGAGAGATATTGTGTAACCATGGTAATAAAATACGATTATGGGCAAAATATACCAAATAACCGATAATGAAAATCAATGATTACAAATTAGCAGGTAAAATATTTACTGTCACCTGTGATCTGTTTTAATTTAAGCCAGACATGATTCATTTAATTTATTGTCTTTTGTAAGCATGGTTACACCTGTACACGGTGGTACAAGAAATATCTCTTCGAGATTTCACGAATTTGTATCTAGTCCTGCTAATACAGGGTGGCCCAAAAAACCGGAACGGGGCACTTCCCAAAATATAGTAACAACTGTATTATGTCCATCGGATAGGGTGTCTTTTCAAATGAACAACGATACCAAGAACAGTCAATTTGGTTGTGTAGTTTTTTTTTTAGGGCGCTGGGAGTGACACCATGTCAGGTTCTCTTCTTTGTCAATTTTTACCGTGCCAGTGCTTGATACATCGCACGTACCGCCTTTCATACAGTTGAACCATGGACCCTAAGGCGTGCCATTGTTAGTGTGCACTCGGCCGTGTGCCGAGAGAATGGACAAGTTCGCTGAATGGTATTACGGGCATGGAGTGCAATTTAACTGGCATTGACTAGGTAAAAATTTACAAAAATGGGCACCTGACATGGTCTCACTCACTGCGTCCTTAAACAAAAACTACACGACCAAAATTACTGTTCTTGGTATCGTTGTTCATTGGAAAAGACACCCTATCCGATAGACATAAATATTTTGGTACTTTATTTTGGGAAGTGCCCCGTTCCGTTTTTTGTGGGCCACCCTGTATAACAAAATAAATTATAACGTATTCATGTTGATACGTATTAACATCCAAATATGGTCGTAATATAAAAAGCACGCTTCCTATTTAAAAAAGAAATATTCTATGATTTTTTGTTTAATACCTACACTTGTCAAAAACAAATCACAAGAGGTTTTTAAATATTTATTGATGATCTTACTATAGATCTAATCATTATTTAAGAAAACCTCACTTGCATAATTTTTCATGAAAATTTTTTAAAACCACTTCTTTTTTTAGAGAGCAAACTTTTGTGTGTCAATGGCTCTTTTTGAATTACAATAGGTTTTTAATTAGTGATTTGTAATTGTTTGTACATGGTGGAACAGGCCCGTCGGAAGGAATTTTAAAGTGGTACGTATACGGTCAACGGATTGGGGGCGTGGCACAACTGCGAGGGAGCGGAGCACCACAGGGGGGGGGGGGGGTGTGGGAAGGGGGTGTCCCCCCTCCCACGGTAGGGAGCTTTTGCAAATTTGGACTCGAAATAATGCAATCTGGTGCATACCTTGGAAGGACATTTTATAAAACTTAATTAAAGAAATCATTACCATCTCCCCTCATGATAAGACAAACACAATCGAACTTACACACACACCAGAAATACACTTACATCGTCCGCCTGTCGTCCGTGCATGTCTTTAGATACTTGGAGGAGGGGGTGTGCCCCCTCCCACGTGGAGACATTTTGGAAATTAGTGTTTAAAATATCACTGTATACGTATGGTCATAATTATTGCAGTTATATATTATTATTATGCAAGATGTTTAGAAGATTTAACTTCTAAAAAAAGTGGGGATTGTTTGTCTTGTACAGGCCACCCCCGCATCAAAAAGTGGGGGATATATCCCCCCCCCCCCCCGGGGGGGGGGGGGGCAATCAGATAATTGTCGGACGGCGTGTGCGGCTGAGACCTCCGAACCCATACCCACATCTAAGGGTCCTTTTGCTGTTAATAGGTACCCATGTCTAAGGATTTTTTGTGAAAAATTGACCTATGTCTAAGGATTTCAAACTTTCAATATTTAATTTCTAGCTGTAATATAAAACAATGGCCAATCATTTTGCAGTTTTTGATAAAATTCTTCATTAGTAAACTGTACCATACTACAGGGATGGCGCCAGGGTATTTTCGTAGGTAGGGCGAAAGTTTATACTTTGATGGCGCTAAGCGCCCAAGTGAGGGAGCGAAGCCACCTAGCGCGGGGAGGGTTCGGGAGGGGGTGTCCCCCCTCCCACACCAGGGAACTTTGGTTGTGAAATAATATGTACCATGTGAGCGAGCTTGAAAATGTTAGCCATTTCACAGCGGAAAATTGCCATTTGTTTCAATATAATTGTATGGGTATATTCGTTTTTATTGCTTATGAAATGGCGTTATGAAGGGTTATATATATAAACAGGTTGTGAAATATTATGTATGCTAGCGAGCGGAGCGAGCTTGAAAATTTTAGCAATTTCACATCGGCAAATCCCAAAATCCCGGAGAAAATGAGGGAGAAAAGAGGGAAAAGGAAAAAATGAAATAAAGGCACCAATGTCTTTTTATGAAAATGGGATCCATGTCTAAGAATCTTTCTTGAAAAAGTCACCCTTCCCAGCGGCACATCCCCTATACCCAAAATATACTTGAGTACCTCCCCCCCCCCCCCCCCCCTCCCCCGTGTATCCCCTATCCCCCGAGATCATACGCCCGTGGACACACTAAAACACACGCTGTTGATCCCATGTGTATCTCCTAGTGGAACTGTTGTTTCTGGCGTATTTTTGTATAGTAGGTGGATCTGTAAATGATGCGCTTGATGTAGAAGGATCATTTTCAAGATGGGGGCAAAAGGTTCTCAACATTATCGTACCTTTGCTTTGATGGATCTCTATTTGGGGTGCCATTTTACTTCAAAATGTTCTGACAAGCCAGAACTAAAAAAACAGCAGAATTGTTTCGTTTATTTGCTGAATCCCCCCCCCCCCCCTGATCCCTTTACCAGTGAAGGGCGGGAAGAATGGTGTCCAAATGATCGTGTCCTATATAAAGGCCTACGTTGGAATTGAAAGCAAATTTTAAAAATAGAATGAAGAGGTGACGAAAATGGGCGGGAAAATCTATATACATGTAGGCCTAACCTAGGTGGTGAGCTTTATTTATCACTTTCTTGAGGATATTATTTTTAAAATTTGCGATTGGATGAAAAAGTTTTGTGGCATACGCTGTTTTTCGGCTTCCATGATTTTTGTCTTTTTTTCTCCTTCTTGGCATTTATTCATTACTGCACATTTCATATAAATTTACAAGTCGTATAGTTGTTACAATTGGTTACAAACTTCGGTTTCTATGATAATGCGTTACATTATCATGGTCTTCAGGGGCGTAGACAACGGGGGGATGAGGGGTATGCACCCCCCCCCCCCCCCCCACCTCACAAGGTGGGGGGGATGACATGTACAATCATCCCCCCCCCCCCCAGGTTTTAGGGAAGGATATATTTGTTTTGTGTGTATCTGTATACGAGTGGGAAAGAAAACATTAGTTGTATGAGCTAAGACTTGTTAATTCTAACGTTCAAAAAGTAATGTATACATCCACTTTCAATTTTCGCTGCGCGCTTCGCGCGCGAACAGATTATCTCAGTTTGTTGTGTATTTTTGTCTGTATACCGGGCCACGTAGTTCCAGTGTAGGCTGGCATTGCTCTGGCTGCTTGTGTGACATGCACCAAATTGCATAATTTCAAGTACATATATAAATGCAAAATCTTCTCCGTGGGAGGGGGATACCCCCTCCCAAACCCTCGCTATTTGGCTCTGCCCCAGCCCTCGGTAGCTTCGCCCCTCGGGACTCATTCTTGGCAATAGGCTATGTTGTTGGATCATACGTAATGTGGCATATGGTGATGTTGGAACTGTGTATGACGCTAAACGATTTCAGTCGAGAGTTCAGATTATTATTTTCTATTTGATTACATAATTCAGGCTTTTATTACTCCGTAAGAATACAATTATTGTGTCAGTTTTCAATTGAGGTTAGTACCAATTCATGATAACCATGTACCGTGACAAAATTGGGGAGTATTTTTTTACTACTCAAGTATTCTTTGTCAAGAGCATCCAACTCTAAAAAGGCAAATAACACATTTCTATGATGAGAATATATCTTTAGTTGCGCTCCAATCAAACGTTACCGTATATACCTTTGAATTAATTTTTTGTTACTACATCAGCGTAATGGTATTGTAGATTATACAGCTACAGATCAAGAATATGGAATCCGCTATGCGATTCAATATGATAATACAACTCTATGATGTATTATTGTTATTAGAAATGAAACTAACCTTCTAAACATGGGTATGAGTATCTCATGATTATCACATCTTTGGCTAAGTACATGATTAAACTACTCATGCATTTAATCAATATGGAACTCATAAAATGTCCACTATGATAAACAACGCTATTTATATATTTGAAATACAAATTGTATTAGCATCTAGAATATATCATCTCAAACCCGAGAAGAAATACCAAAACCATTTTTTTTTGTGACAACAAAATTAGAAACATTACCAGGAACAACTTGAAAATATAGAAATTATAGCAAATATATATTGATAGAAAATTTAGGCATACACTTCATCTAAAAATAATTTGATTAAAGGGATAGTTGAGTTCTGGTAAGGAGAGTACAGTTTTAGTGAAACTGAATTTTAGTAACCAAAACCTGCATCATTACATTACAAACTAATAGTTATAACTAGAAAGGAACACAAAATTACAAATGACGTAGTAAAGATCATGTTATCATTCAAAAAGAGCCGTTAAATCGTAAGAGGGCGCTCTCTAAACACTCATCGGTTTTAACCATTTTTAATAAAATATTGTGCATGTGATGCTTTGTTGAAATAGTGATTAGATAGAGAAATAACCAACAACGATTTAAATACCTATTTTGTAACTTTTTGAAAAGAGGAAGCATTTTTTTTGAATTTTTAACGGCTGGTTCAAAATTCTCTAATAAACCCGGGGCCCCGGGTTTATTACAAATTGTTATATTTATGGATATTTCAGCCGTTTCTGAACCGATTTTGATCAAACAAAGATGATTTTATTGTTTAAATATTATGCTCTTTCAAATTTTACACTCAGTTTTTCATTACCTCACAAACCAATTAAGTAGTCTAGCGCCCTCTCTACCAAAACTCAACTTTCCCTTTAAGGTATCTACAAAAAACTGAATAATATTCTTTAAGGAATGTCTAGGTATTGTTGTTTAAACAAGATCAGTATACTTAGTTAATCTATACTACTGTATCAGGCCCAAGAAAATAAAGGTATACAACTTATTCTACAATACTATGATTAAGGAATTATAAAAAAAGCCCATGTTGTTTTTCTAACTGGTATATTGTCATTAAATCCATACGACACTTATGTATATAAAGTCTTACAATGTATAGGCAAATATCTTCATATATAATTTGAATGTTATTACTAATCTAATAAAGGGCTGGTATATGAGTATAAGTGGGAACACTGTACTATGTTTTCATCAAATCGGTACTGCAACCGCTAAATGCCTAATAAAATATAGGCAAACAATTTAATCTACACTAATAATCATTTTCATGCACACTTACTATACAAAGCATAAACATGTATTATATAATTCATGATTGAAGAATCATACTCAACAATTATTTAGTGGCGAACACTTTTATAGATGTATTTATCTTTTCCGTCAAGTAATATATTATATGTGTGTGGGCGGGGAGGGGAGAGAAGGAGGCGGGGAAGGAAGAGGGAGGGAGTGTGAGGGTGGGGAGAGGTGGGACAAGGGTGGGGAAGGACGAGGAGGGTGTGTGTGGGGTGGAGAGAGGAGGGGAGGAAGGAAGACCTCTAGACCTATAGGCCTGGAATCATAAATTTTGTAGGCAAGTACGTAGGCTATAGACTAATTTTAACCTTGTCTCTTTTAATTTGCAACAATTAATCTTATTTGTCCATTTGTGAGGAATGTGGTCAATTGCTCATGCAGTGCATGAATTATTCATAAACGGGTCTGGAAATAGACTATCAAGATAGGATCACTGTACACATTTACAGTACGTTATAATGCAGTCGGCATGGTTGGAAGACAGATTATGGAAAGGGACGGTAACCCACCGTGTCCATCAGATTACAGAAGATGTCATCCCTTCAGTATTATACCGTGTGCCTTTTGTCACCTTTTACGGTGGCATACAGTGTGCTTTTTGTGAATCGGGTGTATTATATCACTATCATGATCGCAATCACTAATATGATAAATGTATACTTAATTTGTAATCACATATGTGTTTATGTGGCATATTGTGATGTTGGAACTGTGTATGACGCTAAATATAAATACAATATTTGTGTGTGTGTGTGTGTGTTTGGGTGCATATTTATTAGTGTGTCAATTATTTGTTTTTTTCGTGAAAATATATTTAACATTTCTGGTCGATCAAATCATAACACGCTTTCCCAGATACAGTCAATGTTAAGCCCGAATTTCCTATCTAGGTAAGCACCAGATTGCACAATGTCAAGTCCAAAAATGCAAAAGCTCCCTACCGTGGGGTGGGGGACACCCCCTCCCACCCCCTCCCACCCCCTCCCCCGCTCAGTCACTTCACTCCCTCGGGCTTGGTCGCTTCGCTCCTTGCAATGTCTCGCTCTCACATCTGGCTCAAAGTTGGCAGCACTGTGAGTG
This sequence comes from Echinarachnius parma, assembly GCA_037951105.1. Taxonomy (NCBI): domain Eukaryota; kingdom Metazoa; phylum Echinodermata; class Echinoidea; order Clypeasteroida; family Echinarachniidae; genus Echinarachnius; species Echinarachnius parma. The sequence continues at coordinate 151,558 of JBAMJV010002893.1, read as the reverse complement.
TGGTGGGGCATGAGCTTCTACACACACAAATCGTGAGCCCCCATAGGTTTTGCCCCCCACCCCCAATCCAAAACTGCTTCCGGCCAGCCTGGTCACGACCATCATAACATCTAACCCCCCCCCCCCCCCCCCCCCCCCCCACACACACACACACACACACCACTGAGAGGACTTTCAAGCAATTTCCTTTGGCAGGCGGTCTCGGGCGCGAACAAATTGGTATTGGTCCGGTGATCGGCAAATCATCCCCCCCAGGTGTAAGAACCTGTCTACGCCACTGATGGTCTTCATTTGTTCTTGATGGAGCAAAGTATTATTCCATATCAAATAAAATATTTTAACAAATTAGGGACATGATATGTTGCAAACCGATTCAAAATCATGATTTTTCATGTATAAAGCGTATAAGGGAAGTGTAACCAAAAACCAAGTATACGGTCAGTATCGTCAGTTACCGTCATTCATGCTGTCAGTAAAGTTAGCATAAAAGGAAAAGGTGCCAATTACTCTATATTGTCTGGGAATCTTTGGATGACTTCCTATCAAACTCATCATTCTAGTAAGTCAGGGACATGAGATATATTGCCATAATGTTGCTTGTTTTTTTTGTTTGCGTAACGTCACTTACCGACACATGTTTGCTCGCTGTTTGATAAGAAATGCAGTTTGAATGAACAAACTTACACCGATATCTTCACTTTTATCAACTGGCGTACTGGTGGGGGGGGGGGGGGGGGGCTTGGGGCTTGGGGGGGGCGCTTGCCACACCCAAAATAAATTCAAATCATGGCTTTTATCTAATTCGATAACAGTGATTGAAAGAAAAGAGTATTTCTTTAGACAAGAAAACTCAGATTTTACTTCATGTCAAGCCAAATTTCCTTCCCAAGTATGCACCAGATTGCATAATTTCAACTAAAACATTGCATAAACACCCATACTGTGCACCCACCTACCATCAGACCCTCCAATCACCCTTCCCCCTCTCGGTTATCGTTTCGCTCCCTCGGGAATCGGTCTTGTATACGTCTTGAATACAATGTTCATGTTGTTTTGTCATAAAATAATGCTTTTGATGCACTGTTTGAACTGAACATGTCACTTTGCGAATATTATTTTTGGGGAGCATTTTTGTTTTTCTTCATGAATCAATCATAACCTCTTCTGGTTAAGAATCATGACGATGATGACGCACTAACGCACATTATAGTACAAGTCAGAATTTCCTTTCCAGGTATGCACCAGATCGCACAGTTTCAAGTCCAAAAATGCAAAAGCTCCCTACCGTCGGAGGGGAGCACCCCCTCCCACACCCTCCCCCGCTCAGTCGCTTCGCTCTTTCGGGCTTGGTCGCTCGCTCCCTCGCAATATTCGGTGGTGATGTTGATTTTCTTTAGCCCCCCCCCCCAAAAAAAAAAAAAGTTTTTGCTAATTACGCCACTGACCCCCATGTCTCTCTCTTTATTTAAATATAACTACAATGAAAATAATGTCATAACAATCATAACGTCGGTTACCGTGGAATTGCCCATTACTCATTAGTAGAAACAAACATTGATAATATTGTGATTTTCGAATTCCCCTTTCAACGAAAACATATTTAGAATTCATTATCGCCAAGAAAGTTTTAAATGGATAGTTGAGTTCTGGTAAAGAGAGTACAGTTTATAAGTAGTAACCAAAAGCTGCACCATTACATTACAAACTGATAGTTATAACTTCACCATGGTATACAAAAATTACTAATGACTAAGTAAAAAGCCTATTATCATTCAAAATTATCTAATAATTGTGGGGCCATTTCTGAACCGATTTTGATCAAATAAAGTTTATTTTGTCATTAGAATTGTATACTATTTCGATAGTCCGACACTCAGTTTGTCATTATCTCGCAAACAAATAATTTGGGTAGCGCCCTCTAAACCAAAACTCAACTATCCCTTTAAATATGTATAGTAAGTCCATAATGTTACTTAGTTTACTGGAGGAGACGGACTAGATGCACTATAACAATTTGCATAATGTATACCCCACTCACTTGATTTTTATTAGTCTAGACCAACTTGATAAGAACAATCTGCCACTCAGCTACATTCCTGACCACCTGCTGTACCTTCAGTTTTACGACTTCGCCCGCAATCCCATTATAGCCTATCGTCAAGGTAATGGATAACAGCAATAAGAAATGAGAACACATATTGAACTGACACATTTCACCGGATTGGAGCCAGACACGGGCTTGGCAAAGGCTACCTAGATGCCAACCTGGAATAAACTATAGCAGCCAATCTTCAGGCGTGCAAAATCACGTCTATTTCATTCTACAGGGTACCGACTCCGGTTTGACCCATACCGTAGAGCTCTCCGCGAAGGCACATTTCCAAACGACGATATCTCCTTTATTTTATCACTTTTCTGCGCTCTGTTTTTTGCAATATCATAATAAATATCTGGAGTTACTGAATATCTAAAAATATTTATTATAGGATTCATGTAAATTATTCAATTTTCACGTTCAAAATGTGTTTTTTACAAAAGACAAAACTTTGAAAACAACTCGAATTTTGACACATAGTTTTATTTTTGAGCCCAAATGAAAGTCTAACGTTTAGAATCGCCATTTATTCTTCTTTCCGAAAATATAAATGAGGTGGTGTAACTGTTGTAATATGAGTCAGGATCCAGCAAAATCTAACCCAACTACACTGTCAAAATCGTAACGACTCGCAGTATAGGAAAATACTCGATCTAGCGCTGTGATTGGCCAGTTAGCGGTAGAATGATGACGTCATTTTGTGAAGCTGCGTGATCCACGTCATGTGATTCCCCGTGATGAAAAGAGAAGGGGAGAGAGATTTTCTCTTTCACGCACAGCACGCGTGTGTTGTTCCGAGCTGGACTGGTGCAGTGTTGCGTTGTTTGAATTCGTACACTCCTTCGTATCATCCAATGAGAATGCTCGTTCGCATTCTTGAGTGGTATGTTCTTGGAATACAGTACAGTACGTGGGACTGCAGTGATCATATCCTGACTGAATTTCGTTCATAAACATGTATCTGAGAGTTGTTAATGTTTCTTGGATATCCATACAAATGTTTATAGCTAGATCTATCAAGGAGGTATATATGCCTACGTGTGTACTATAACAGAATTTAATAAATGACCACCAAGGTAGCATAGCAGCTACAAGACAGTCCTACACATCTGCATTACATCTATGCTGTACAAACTCCCCCCCCCCCCCCATTAAAAAAAGACAAGAAAACATAAAAGGGATACATTCTAATGATGATGATAATACTTATAATAATTTGATCAAAACATCAAACGTAAGGGGTTCATAAAAAAAAGAGATGCATAGGGCGTTCCTCCACGTAATTTGCATGCTCTCGCCACTCGTAAAATAAATGGCAAATGATATACTACATGGCAGATTGACTATTTGGCTTGTAAATGGATTGTGGACCAAATAGACCAAATCGATTGTAGACGAACAGATGTGTAGACTAAATGACTGGTAGACCAAATATATTGTAGACCACTTGTTTGGTAGACGAAAAGGAAGGTGGACCAAATGTACATGTAGACCAAATGATTTGTAGACGAAATGAGTTGTAGACCAAATCTATTGTAGACCAAATTAATAGTAGACCAAATGTATAGTAGACTAATTGGTTAGTAGACCAACTAAATAGTAGACCAAATGTACATGTAGACCAAATGATTTGTAGACTAAATGATGTATAGACCAATTGGTAGTAGCCCAATTGATAAGTAGACTAACTGGCTATTAGACGAAATGCACATTAGACTAATTGAGTAGTAGACCATGTGGTTATTGGACGAATTGGCATGTAGACGAATTGGCTTATAGACCAAATGGCTCGTAGACGAACTTACTGTGGACGAACCGGGTTTAGACTAAATGACAGTGGACCAAATGGGTAGTGGACCAAATGGTTGTAGACCAAATGGCAAGTCACCCACGTATCGAGTAGAGGACCATGGTCGTTCAACATTTTCTGACGTATTTTCAAGCCCATGTCATTCATTCTCCGGCAAGATACCAAAACATACAATCAAATATCAATGGACTGTTGCCTTGACGGCATACGGATATCCGAGTGCGTGTACGTTTATAGCAGACGATATGTCTCATTGCAAATGTACACAATACTAGACAGTGCACTCCTATCCTATAGTATTACTGCAATCATGTCGTTTATAAATCATGAGCGTCCGTATAGCCTTATTACATAGGCCATATTGGCATATCCGATGCCAATGGCAAATGCACATATATATTTTGTAACATTTCAAAGAATATATTTTTTGGTTCACCTTGGCTTTGGTGCAATTACTGCAAGTAGAAACATTGGCAATCCTGCACTTTGAGTAGGCTATATTGCTTTTGCAGAATTTTGGTTGCTATCCTTCAATTTTCATACTGCCCAATAAATCTAACTTATAGCCACTAAATCTAACCATATAGCCACTAAATCTGACCCATAGCCACTAAATCTGACCTATAGCCCTTAAATCTGACCTATATGTATAGCCACTAAATGACCTACCACCAAATTTAGGGTTAGGGTTAGAGGGGTAGTAGGTACAGTTTACTTTTGGTAAGGCTGAACTTTAGTAACCAAACCTGGACAGTAACATTATAAACTAATAGTTATAACTCGCATGCTCGAAAGGTATACAAAATTACAAACGACTAAGTAAAAAGCCCGTTATCATTCAAAAAGAGCCATTATTCATTAAAACACAAGAGGGCGCTTTCTGAAAAGGCATTGGTTTCAACCATTTTTCATACAAAATAATGCATGTGATGTTTTATTGAAATAATGATTAAAGGTAACGATTGGTCAAACTTAACTTTAGTAACCCAAACCTGCACGATTACGGTACAAACTAATAGTTATAACTTCACCATGCTCGAAAAGTATACACAATTACAAACGACAAAGTAAAACCCCTGTTATCATTCAAAAAGAGCCGTTACAACTCAAGTGTCAAATTAACTCTAGAGAGAAGCGCTAGCGTTCTAGGTCCTCCTAATACGAGACTGTAATGCGCGGTAATAGTTACCGCGCATATACATGTGTATCGCAAGTGCCGTTCGCCTTTCGCATCGGAGGACCTAGAACGCTTGCGCCTCGCGCTAGCGTTCTCTAAAAAGTGATGGCCGGACGTCAATCACTTTTATAAATATTTTGAAAGCAAATTTCACAACAATTAGAGCATTTGAATGGGAATTATTATTATTTCCCATGTTTTTTTCGATGATCTTTCATATGGAATTGAAATCAACCAAATCCGTTACAATTAATTTTGGGGGGGCACTTTGGAAATTACCAATACTCAACATTACCTTTAAATATCTAGAGAGATCATCAACAACTATTTAAAAAACGCTTTTGAAAATTTTTGAAAAAGTGCAAGCATTTAAAAAAAAAAATTTAAATCATCTAATTATTTGGGCCCCAAATAATTATAAGATCAGATATATTTATTGATATTTCAGCCGTTTCTGGGTCGATTTTGACCAAATAAAGTTTGTTCTGCCATTGAAATTGCATGTTCTCTCAAATTCGACACTCAGTTTTTCATTACCTCACAACAAAATTGTGATGTGCAGCGCCCTCTCTACCAAAACTAAACTACCCCTTTAACCTAACCAGGCGCTGTGCGTGCTTACGCATGGCGCTGATTACAGTTGGGTTAAGTTTAGGGTTGAAGTTAGCGACCACAAATAATATAGCCTACTAAAATGCAGAATTGCTGAAACATTTATCGCAATCAGGGAATAAGAATTCAATTGACTTTTTTTTGTTAAAGCTCCACAGACAAGAAAACTGCCTCAAAATTTTGTTTTACTGTATCTAAGGTAGATTTTCATGAAGATTACTAATAAAAACATATTTTTCTCGTGGGAAAGCCCATTAAAATTAAAAAATCAACTTGTAAATTCACTATAGTAACCCCCGTAAAAAATGAGTCCGGGCGAAGAAAAATGACGTCATCTTTGTGACGTCACAAAGTGACAATCGCAGTTTAGCTTGGTCATAGACGTACACGCTGAGTGCAATACTCACGTTGACAGAGAGATATTATTTCAATTTTTTCAATATTTGCAAACATTTGTTTATATCATGGACGATCTACACTCAGATGTGTTGCTGCATTCTGCTACAATTCATTTCTTAGGCATTTTCAGTTAAGCCTCAATTTCCAAGCAAAAACGAGTTTGTTTTACTAGCAAGTCAAAGGCTCTGCATGTAAGCCATGCAGATTCGTACAGTGATTGAACTCTGTCTTGCGGTCTTCTTGTGATGTCATGACCCGGGTGGCACGTGCGCACATTCGCGCTCCGCTATAAATAACTTTTTTAGGAGCATGGAACGCTGATGCGAAAAAAGCAAAAAAGTTGTGCACATGAAATTTGCCCAACTGTAAAGGTATGGTGAAATCCCGGCTTTGATTCAGGTTTTATAGCTTTAAATATGTGCCTATATTGATATACCACACTCTTTTTTTCAAAGAAATCCTTAAGTTGGGCAAAAAGGGTAAATTTCATGCAACTTTTGTGCTTGTTTTCGCATCGGCGTTCCCATGCCCGGGGGGGGGGGGGGGGGTGGGGGGGGGGGGGCACTCATGTATAATATAAGACGGGTATGTGCCACTTAAAAGAACCCCGTTTTCACACCCGATCGCAGCTCTAAAGATACCAGATTTTCAAAATTGCCGCTCCATAGACCTCATGTATAATATAAGACGGGTATGTGCCACTTAAAAGAACCCCGTTTTCACACCCGATCGCAGCTCTAAAGATACCCGATTTTCAAAAATTGCCGCTCCATAGACCCCCGGAATGACTTGGCTAGGTTAGTTGAGTAGGTTGAGTAGCGCCAGTCCATTATTCTTCTTCTAGTTCGGCTCCATAGATCCCCGGAATGACTTGGCTATGTATATATTTATATGATACGTAAGTAACTGCAACATTCAATATAAAGTAAAATTACTAAAAAATACTCGTGTAAATTATAAGTACATCCTTTTGTGATGCAAGTCAAATGTCAGTTTAACAACACCAAGTTTCAACTATGATGTCATAATACTAATACCATTATAGGAACACATATACATAACTTTTTGAATTCCATAAACAAGTCTGTTAACGATTTATAACTATAACATTAACTCCACAACTGTAACATTAATAACAAACCATATTGTTGGCAATATCTATTAACTCTCAAAATATGCAGAGAATATATATAAGACAATACTTTTTAAACATAAATGCCTATCTGTGTATCATCAAATTAAAACTGTGTCAACCTAATCTTAGTTTCTAAAGATGACATATTCACATCAAAAGTCTATTCATGACATAATGAAATTGACTAAAGAAGCATAACTAACTTGTTATTTATAATGGTTATTGTACACCTGTTCAAAATCGTAAAACATTTATTTATCAATAATGCTAAAATAATCTCTCCGTCAAACCTCATTTGCAAGTGAAATGTAATATTATTAAAACTCCATTTGCCCAGCACAAGAATTACAATACATGTATGTATTTAAACAAAACGCAACTATTTTCCCCCTATTACAACAAAATAACTTTCTCATATTATCATCAATCGTATAAGGGCAATATTTATTTCTGTATTTTCTTTAAAAACTAAGCTAAATTGTGTGCACTTCATAACACTGAACCAGTGTGCACTTGATAACACTGAACCAGTGAACTTAATAACACTGAACCAGTATGCACTCCATAACACTGAACCAGTATGCACTCCATAACACTGAACCAGTGTCACCTCAGAACACTTCATAACACTGAGCCAGTGTGATCCTAATAACACTGAACCAGTGTGCACCTCATAACACTGAACCAGTGTGAACCTCATAACAGTAACACTGAACCAGTGTGAACCTTATAACACTGAACCAGTGTACACTTCATAACACTGAACCGCTTTGGAGATCCTCCTTGTCTCCGACACGTCCGCATCCAGCCTGTGTAACCGCATAGTTGATTGTCACCAGTTTCATTTCACGAGAGCTGGACAATCCTAGTATGGCTGGCCCATTTGCGTCAACAACATAGAATGTGGTCATCACCCAGTCACCATCCTCAAACTTACATGGTAAACTGACACATCCGTGTTGGGGTATCTGCGTACCATTGTAGGCCAGTAGAGTCGTCTTCCTCCGTGCCAGAAAAGACTTGATGGGATGGCCAACTGTACCCATCTGCTCAGGGTATACCTGCTTGAAGATCCTTGTAGGGAGGATGTTCACCTGCGCTCCTGTGTCAACCTTCACCTTCAGTGTTTGGTTACCAGGCCTGTGGTCAAAAGAAACCTGTAGAGTGGCAAGTAGCTCATCCCTGTTGTCCTCTTTAGCTAAACCATCAACGTGAAGGTCATCTGTGGCAGTAATTAGCTCCAGGGATAGACTGTTAAAAGCATCATCATTTTCCTGGAAGACAACAGGGTGGATGTCTCGTGTCCTGTTTTGACCCTCTCCATTGACCCCTTTCCTGGGACGTGGCCACGGAGCTGTCTTCTTCTCGTACGAACTGTTGTCTCTACTGTTGTATGAACTGTTGTCTCTGGTCTGCCTGGTATTTGGGCAGCACTTCCTCCAGTGGCCCTTCTGACCGCAAGCACCGCATGTCGACCGGTATGCTGGGCATTCTCTAGGCCGATGCTGTGTCCCACAAAATCGACACGCCTTCGCAGTCCTCTGCTCCTGAACAGTATGAATGTCCGCCTGGTCCAGAGATTGAAGTTGTTTCATATGGTTGGTGCTGGCTTCATGAGCACGTGCAACATCTATTGCCTCCTCTAGTGTCAACTTTGCATCTCTGGAGAGCAACTCTTTCTGTACCTCGGGGTACACGACTCCAGCAATGTGTATATCTATCATCCGGTCATCCATGCTGTCATCCTTGGACTGATCTGCATTGTCTCTTGCAGAAAATCTGCATTTGGACGCCTTTGCCTTGCACCGTAGAAGAAAGTCATCAACTGATTCCGCAACGTCCTGCCTGAACTTCTGAAATTCCAGGCGGTGGATGCGAAAATTTTCCCGTGGCTGTACTTGGTCAGCGAATAGTGTCCATGTTGTCTCTGGATTTGCACACTGCGAATCATCCAGGTTCCATGTGTTGAACATGCGTAGGCCATCTCGACCTGACCACATAATAATGTAGTTGAACTGCTCTTCCTTTGGGATGTTCTTCACCCTAAACCACATGTTGCTTAATTGTTTAAAATCCTTGAATACCTGATCCCTGTCCGGACTGTTCCAGTCGAACAGTGGGGTTGGTATTGGTGTAGCCATGGTGTCGGTGAGAAGAACAAATCAGCTGAACCTGCTTTTAAATAATAGTTAAGTGTGGTTATGTGCCTGTCTTGTCTGTCAAAAACAACAATTACTGTCTGTACAAAACAAAACAGATAAGGTATGTTGACTATACTCAATCTCATTCAAGACATGTTATACATGCTACAGTACACAATTAACCTCATAACAGTACAGGCGTAAATGGAGTACAAGATTATAAATTGAACATAACATTAATGACATTGCAAAATACAGTCCACAATCATGTTATCACATGCAATCATAAAAAACTTGTCATATATTTACCAAAAAATACAGCAGTGCCTAGATGAGTAATCGGCACCAGTCCTGACACAAGATACAACTTGTTACATGTACCAGAATATTAACGTATGCGACATGTATCAGCTCCGAATAGATCGATAGATCAATGTTCACACTGATAGCCCTGCTTTGTTACAATCAGTATCAGTTTCAGTCCTCATCCTCGATTTTCAATGTCTAATGTCCATTAATAAACAGTCTCATTGTCTGTATCTTAAATGCTGTATAATAATCTATCGTTTCATTGGAGCTATAAGTTAAACATTAATAGCATGCTCCAATTTACTAGCTACCTAGAAATTTAGTCCATGTACAAAGTTCTCAAAGTCATTCACGCTGTTGTCTATCAGCACTCTTTTCTCGCCGTCAAAGTAGATCCAGGTCACCCAGCGCGCTACGTTGATCACCCAGTCGGCACGTCTGCAGGTCCTGCGTACCCAGCACGTCACGCCGTGTCGATCACCCGGCACGTCTACGAGCACGATCACGTAGGTCCCGTTCATTCAGCACGTCACGCCGCGTTGATCACCTGGCACGTCTATACGACCACGTAGCCTGTTCATCCAGAATGCTGCGTTGGTCAACCGTCACTCCATGCAGTAACTGTCAAACACCAGCAATGCAGCAGCCGCCGAAAATTGTCTGATCACAAACATATGACAGTGGCATTATCATCGTACATCCACTGATCATTTCAAATAGTCCTTGAAAATTCTCTCCAAATCCGATTCCTATGTTGTAATGTCTAAATATCAGCTTTGTGTTCAATCTTGAGTTAACGATAAAGGCAAAAGCACTTCCAACGTCATTGCCAGCTTCTTTGTTGAGCCAACACACTTATGAATCCAAAATGATAAGGTAATTCATACTGTCACTGTTCATAACTTTGTTAGCCTTGGCAAACACGAGCTCACTCACGACAGTGTTCACAACGTCACTCTGAGTCTGACAATTAAATGAAGTTTAACTGATAACTCGTAATTATGAGCTTATTCACGAGTCACTGATATAAAATGTTATTTGGTCTAATCTAGTCCAACACAAATGCGAAATTATATTCAGGCATGTTCCATAGCTCATAATTTGTCTCCGAATCCGTAGTCGAAACAGCGGACCGTTCCACATTATCCAATTCAGTTCAATTCACATCTAATCTAGATGACAGATCCACTCGACTCACCATAGGCATACGCGAATACAGTTTTCTGCGTGCCGCGTCGGTATAGCGCAACCGTCCATAGCGTAGCCCCCGTGTACGTACCGTGATCACGAAAGTGTCGGCGATCTTCACATTCAGCAGTGTTCTCCGCCGTTAAATGTCACTAAAGACCGACTTTGTCGATCTATGAGGCGAGTTTTCATCCCCTAGCTGCCACCATGTTAAATAAGGGATCCAACACTTACATCAAGCACACAGGTAAACAGAGTTTGTGTAAAGTTTAGAATAGTCGTTTTAATCAATGCTCTCAACTCGAGCTCCAGTCCGCGAACCATGTTGCCAAGCAACCCCCCTCAATCCCCAGCCTCACGCATGCGCGTCATATACAAGAGTAAAACCAATATCATGACACTAGTAGGGTCCATGCTATAACAAATGTTTGCAAATATTGAAAAAAAAATCGAAATAATATCTCTCTGTCAACGTGAGTATTGCACTCAGCGTGTACGTCTATGACCGAGCTATACTGCAATTGCCTGCATGTGACGTCACAAAGATGACGTCATTTTTCTTCGCCCGGACTCAATGTTTTTACGGAGATTACTGAAGTGAATTTAAAAGTTTGTTTTTATTAGTAATCTTCATGAAAATCTACCTTAGATACAGTAAAACACAATTTTTAGGTAGTTTTCTTGTCAGCCAACCTTTAAGGATTTCTTTGAAAAAAAGAGTGTCGTATATCAATATAGGCACATATTTAAAGCTATAAACCTGAATCAAAGCCGGGATTTCACTATACCTTTAAAGTCTATTTTTCATGCTCGGCGTAATATACAATATACAGACAGTGTTAGTGGTAATGGCGATGAGTTGAGATGTGTGTTCTAGCAAAGTTGATTGGGCAAAAAATATAATGATGAAACACAAGTTTTTTCCTAAAGTGTTATTTGAGACTTCATCTTTATCATATAACATTAAAGGTATAGTTGAGTATTGGTACTTCCCGAAAAAATTAGGATATAAAATCTTACAACTATGTATTACCACTTACACACAGTTAACTAGTAATGTGAAATTTGCTTTAAAATATGACGTCAATACGACGTCAAGTTTACGTCTTAAGGACGTCTTTTTCTGACCAATATAAGACGTAAATCTCACATCAAAATATGACGTCCACACGACATCTTACGCAGTGCAAGTTTACATCTTATTGACGTCATTTTATGTTGTCTTGAAGACTTCAATTTATGTCGTCTTAAAAACATAAATATATGACATCCCAATCACGTCTTACACAAGTGCAAATTTTTTCTTTTTTGATGTAAATTTATGACGTCTTTGACATCTCTTACAAGACATAAATAAGACATAATTTTTACCAGTTTTTGCTATAATGGTTGTTATTTGGCTTACATGGTAAATCAAAGAGTGAGCTGGGTTTCTATTTTTCGAATGTTGTCTCCCTAATTATGGGGGTATATATATATCTTTAATTGAAAAGCATTCCGGAACACTTTTTACTGTAAAAGTTCCTATAACATATACAAATTTTGATCATATAGTAATGAATTTGGATACTTTGTGCGAATGATTGGGAATAAAATCTAACATAAATTTTCACTTGTTTAACTAACTGTAAAGACATGGAAGGAGAATGTAGAATACACAACATCTATAACGAAAACACAACACTCCTGCGTACGTGAAGAAAACCAAGAGCTTATAAAGGACGTAATAAGGTTGTCCATGCATGCATACAACAAAATTAATGACTAAAAAATAAATAATTTTCGAAAGACGTTATAAAGGCGTTTGATAACAACGTCCTCGCGACACAAATTGATAGCGGATAACTAGTCTTTAAGAGACGCCATAATGACGTCGAAATAACGTCCATACGACAAAAAATGTTAGCGAAAAACTAGTTTTGGGACTGACAGTGAAGGGCGCCATTCAGCTGGCGCAGGACAGAGACAAATGGAGGAAGGTTGTGTGGCGATCTAGGGCGCCATGTGCATACGCAATTCGTGCGTGAACGATGATAATGAAAAAGCAAGACTTTAAAAGATGTCATAATGACGTTGTAATAATGTTGTCCATACGACAAAAAATGATAGCGTATAAATTAATGATAGCCTCTTTGAAAGACGTCATAATCACTTGGTAATAACGTTTTCTGTGCAACACAAACTTTCATGGCAAAAATGGCCTTTGAAAGGCGTCATAATGACGTCGTAATAACGTCCATACAACACAAATTATCATGGCAAAATTGTTCTTTTAAAGACATCATAATCACATAATCACGTTGTCCATACAACTTAAAATTAAAGCGAAAAACTAGTCTTTGAAAGACGTCATAATGACATCATAATAACGTCGTCCATACGACACAAATTATCATGGCAAGAATGATCTTAGAAAGACATCAAGATGACGTAATAACATCGTCCATGCAACAAAAAATGATAACGAAAAATTAGTCTTTCGAAGACGTTATAATCACATGTTAATAACTTTATCCATACGATAAAAATTGATAGCGAAAAACTAGTCTTTAAAAGAGGTCATAAAGACGTCATAATAACGTTGTCTATATGACACATGTTTTAATGGCAAAAATGGTCTTTAAAAGTTACGTCATAAAGATGTCGTTATTACGACAGTCTGCTATCAGGGAAGGTGCACATGGGAAGTGTGAAAGTGAAAGCTGCAAGTGATTTTGGTTGAATATGAACAAGTTAAAATGGATCACTTTAAGTTGGCAGACAAAAACTAATTTCTTTCAAGGCTATAAAGAAGTGACATAGTAATATTGAGCACTGCAACTTATAAAACTTTAACATTGATATAAGTTCATGGTTGAATGAAGCCTGCGGAAAGGGAAATCATATAATGAACAAACTTAATTCTGTTGTTTTTTCTTCAAATTATTAATCCAATCAGAAATGTGTTACTGGCTAATGAAGTTAACCCCTTGACTTGCAGGGGTGGTATCGATATATGGGGGTGGATATTATCAGGCAATTCATACTTGCGTCTAGCACTGGCTCAGCACTGGATAAATCCACTGCTAGACGCAGATATGAATGGAATGTCTAGCATCAGTCTGTGCTCAGCCTGGCATAACTTTGATCCACTGTTGATCCACTGTTGATCCACTGTTGATGCTAGACAGATCGTCTAGCACAAGGTTGCGCATGTGCATTACGGTATTACACATTCAGAATTTGCAAGTCATCGTTACGTCACAATAGAAGTGTACTAATGCGCATGCCCAGTCATGTCTTAGACATTTCCAATCCACTGTTTGTATTCATACTTGCGCGTCAGTTATCCACTGTTGATGCCAAGTATGAATGGTCGGCTTTTTCGTCTAGCACTGGCTCGGCAGTGGATTTATCCAGTGCTGAGCCAGTGCTAGACGTAAGTATGAATTGCCTGAAAGACGTCATAATATTAAAGGACAAGTACGTACCCCATATAATGAGGTGGATTTTGCTGACTAGGGTGGTTACTGCATGGCCACTGATTTTTTTATTTTATCATGTAGTATGCATACATAAACGCACAAACATAGACTGAAAATAAGTGTAAGCTAGCCTCTGTATTTTAAAAAATGAATTACCGTATTTGTCAGTGTATTAACCGCTCCGGTGTATTAACCGCACCCCCTAAAAAGAAAAAAAAAGTGCGGTTAATACGGTCGTGTATTAACCGCACCCCTTTTTTTTTTTTTTTTTTGAAAAAAGGTGCGGTTAATACACCAGCAAATACGTTAGCTCCCTGCTCTAAGCCTACATATATCGAGGGGATCCTACAACATGTCCCAAAATTAATTACAACGGGACTTTCTGCAACGATAACTTTAAAATAGTAGATCAATCAGAATGATATTTCAGGGTATGAAACTATAACTTATTACCTACATCTTGCAGAAAACCCTATTCGATTTGCTTCAGTGGTCATGGAGAATGTGGATCTTTTGTCAATCAAGTCATGTGTCCATTTTCGTTCATAACGCGTGAACACAATGGACAACACGTCTCCTTACATTACAAAACCTGGAGGGAAGGGACATCTGACATGATTGACAAAAGATCCTCATTCTCCATGACCACTGAAGCAAATCGAATAGGGTTTTCTGCAAGATGTAGGTAATAAGGTATAGTTTCATACCCTGAAATATCATTCTGATTGACCTACTATCTTTAAAGTTATCGTTGCAGAAAGTCCCGTTGTAATTAATTTTGGGACATGTTGTAGTTACAATGACTTCCATTGATAATCAGAATGTAATCATCTAAAACAAACTTCCTGGTACTGTTTGTATTTGACATGGATATAACGTCACCAGGCATTAAGATGACGATCCAGCCTTTTGGCTCTCATTTGTCTGGTACATACTGGAAATTGCTCATCAAATCGTGCTTAACTTATCTTTAGCCATAGAGGGATAAATATATAAGTACATCAAAGTAATATTGACTACTGCATTATTTTTAAGCAAGTATGTATGCATTTCATTTTATGAAATAAGAAAAACAGTCCGTATTATATATACTGGTACGTACATCTAGCTATTGTGTGTTCAATATCATTGGCAGGCATACAAATTATGGGGGGGGGGGGGGGGGGGGAGGGGGCGCACCTTATATGTATTTCAATATTTTTTCACAGAATTTCTTCTTATAAATGTTTTGTTATTGCTTTTGTCAAATTATGTGGCCCTTGTAGCTATGCAACTAGTGATGTCATATAGGTAGTTCTACTTGTACATCATTTCCTGTATCCTGCATGCACAGGGCAGGAAGTGAACCATTCTTGGCCCTAGCTGATCCCATAAATGGAAGTAACCATGCTACTAGCGTGGCACCATACATTATACTATCTCCCATTCGGTCCATGATGTAATGACAATATTTCTGCCTCCATGCAGATATAAATAAAGAGTCTGTTTGACATACTTTATATTTTCTAGGAAGCTGCGGACTGATGACGGATACAGGCTGACATACATGTACATATACAGTGGAGTTGTGCTGCGATCACTACTGTAGGCTACTGACTAGACTAGTCCAAGAGCTGAATTGAAAGTAAGTTTATAACAAATAAATAGTAATAAATAATAATAATAGATATCAAACTGGATTTTGAAATACAATAAAAGGAACAGGCTTTCTGTAATTATTTTAGCTCCCAAATTGATACACATCTCATCTGTATTATGTTAGTTTTCTTCACAACATAATTGCAATTGTTCCATTAAAAACAAAAATCTCCCATACTGGTAATCTAACCAGTCACTGTGCTACGCTACTGGTAAGAAGGGTTTGGATAAAATATTAATAGATAAAATTGATGATAAAGGTCTTGTTTAAAATGGCAATTTATCTCCTTCTTGATGCCACAAAACAAAATTTTCTCAGACTATTAGTGAGTAATTTAGAATTCATTAAACAAATTTTCCACTAGGCTAACAGTTATTTATTGTGTTGAATCTAATATATGTTATTTTGTTTCCATTATTGTCCTTGCAGATCTTGAGAGAAGAGAGGTGCTTAAATATAATCCCAAGATGGAGCAGAGTCAGATTGATAAGCTGGCAAAGGGCCTTGGCCTGCTGAGAGAGATGAGTCCTTGGTCGGATCAGAAAGCTGCCCTCATCGTGGAGGAGCTCGATGTCGTTTTCTGGAAGTCGTTGGACAAGCAGCAGTTTGGTCAGTTGTACTGTGACTTTAGGGGTCCAGGTGAGTTTTAGTAGTACAGCGGTCTCTGCATAATGGGGTACCATACGTGTCATTTAACCCATTCCCTACAAGTTTATAAACTCCCCATAGACTTTGTACACAACCCACTTGGTTCCCGTGGTCAAGGGGTTGAGGGTAAGGAGTAAGATTTGACTACTAACCATTTTTTTAATGTCTTACAAACTTTTTCTGCATTTAAATCAAGTACTCCTATGACATGGGTAACAAATGTTATGCAAAAGCTTGGTACCCAACTCAGTGGAGACATTATACGACTATTAATGATAAATGCAATTTTGCACCCTCATTGAGTTTATATGTAATTATGTCCTGTCAAGCCGGTCCTGCAGTAGATAACACTACAGTAAACTGGGGTTACTTTAAGATGGTGAGCTAGAAGAAGTGGACATAAGTTCATTCCAGATATTTGCCCTTTAAATTGATAAGAGTTAACAACTATACTTTGTATGTTGTTGTACTACAGCAAATGGTGATTACGGTTTACACAAATATTCTTTAAAAACCCAGTTTTGTTTGAAACATGACAGAAAATGTGAAAGGTGGATGGGAAACAGCATTCATGTACAAACATTTTTATGTACAGTATATCAGCGAAAAAGTCCCAAACTTGTGTATGATGGGGGCATCGAAGTTCGCGCACATAACTTTCAATAAATTATGTTGACAAGATATATCCTGATTTGTATATTGATTCTAATACCTACCAGTTTAATCAGAATATTCTGTAGTATAATAAACATGTTTTGGTTGTAAGATCACTCAATTTTAATTATCTATTTCGGGCCTGCTTTTCAAACCTTTCCATTTTTATTGACAAAAAAAGGGCATCGAAGTTCGCGCATCAGTTTTCCCATTCATTTGTACGCGCATTTAAAAGGCCATTTTTGAGGCATTTTCATGCACGCACAAAATAAGAGGGTTCGAAGTTCGCGCATTTATAACGTATTGTATGCATACGCAATGGTGTGAAGCTGTATGCATGCTGGCAAGTTAGCTGCGCGAACTTAGATGCCCTGACCATAATATTAGTGTAAAAAATGAATGAAGATAATATATCTTTGTATTGTTTTCTGTTACAGTGCTGATGATCTCCATACTGACTCAGTTTGAAGAGGGCCTATTCAAATTGAAGGGTGCATAGGAGACAGTATTTGTATGTGTACAACAATTTGTGTAAAAAAGTTTAAGATCTTGTGTAATGTATCAAATTATTAAGCTATTTTTGTGTTTGTATTGTTTTCTTTTATAGAGCTGATGATCTCCATGCTGACTCAATTTGAAAAGGATGGCCTATTCAAAGTGAAGGGTGCGTGGGAAACAGCATTTGTTGTCTACAACACTCTGTGCAATATCAGTGAATCTTGTGGAGATGTTTCGGCCGCTTTGGGAGCAAAGGGGCTCCTCACTCTCTGTCTACAGAACCTTATCAAATATCGGGAGAAGTCATCGTTAAAGGTAATATTGTATTTTGGTAGTGTGTGCATTTCTTTAAACACACAAATATGAATGAATTGTATTCTTTACGCTATTAAATACACAATATGCAGCTTTAAAATACATAACAACTGGTCAATGCATTAGCCGTACCCTAAGTCCCAAATACAGCGATGGAGGTCCATTTTCGAATACCCCTTTACCCTTTTAATTTGTGTGTAAAGCCCTGTAAGGTTTTCTAGCAAATAATTGTGACTTCCCTTCTAATGACTCGTACAGTAGTTTAGAACTGAAAGACTCAAACAAAAGGTGGGGAACTAAATCTGAATTTTCTGTTTATGGGATAGGAAGTGCACAATACAGATCTCTCTTTACAATTATCCTTTTTGTCCTACGGTTGTCACCATTGTCACATTCATCATCAACGTCATCACTATTATCATTAACACCGTCTTCGTCATCGCTATCATCATTATCATCATCTTCACCATTGCCATCATTGTCATCGCATCACCATAATCACCGTCATCATCATCGTCAGCACCATTTTTATAATCATCTTCATCATCATCATCATCATCATCATCATCATCATCAACATCATCAACATCAACATCAACATCATCAACATCATCATCATCATCATCATCATCATCATCGTCATCATCGTCATCATCGCCATCATCATCATCATCATCATCATCATCATCATCATCATCATCATCATCACTTCTATATCTTTAAATTACAATACAGTCACTATTTGAACAGTCTTTTAAATGTTTTCTGAATAAAAAACAATTATATCACCATGACCTCTCTCTTTACAATTATCATTGTCTTCCTACGGTTATAACCACTATTGTTGTACTTGTCATCATCGCTGTCGTTATCGTCATCATGGTCATCATTATCATCATCATCATATCAACATCATCATTCCCTCTTACATTTATGAGTACCAAATATGCAAATGCTTCTAACATCATTCGTACCTCAATGTTTTTCACAGGATGTTGAGTCCCTGTTGCGCATCTCATTAGGGATCTTATGTAACATGGCCATCGTGCCGGCCAACAGACACCTGTTCCGGGAGGAGGGGTTTGAGGAGAAGATGCAGCCCTACATGACAGGGGCAGACCCCTTCCTCAAGACCCTCTGTATGATCATCCTGGCATACATTGTGGAGGAGGGACAAGAGGAGAACCTGGGGGAGAAAGCAGGAGGTAAATTCATCAGGAGTTTTTGTTGAAGATATACTTGAGTGCTGGTCGGGGTGTATGAATTGGGGGAAAAACATACTGTTAAGCCCTGGAGATGAAGAAATATTGTTACATGATATCAAATGGAAGAGTTATAGTTGTATGATTCAATCTAATAATTTGTCCGTATTGAAAATAAAATCCAAACTCTCCATAAAAATAAACATAGTTCGGCAGCTGAAAGGAACTGTGTTTAAGTATTGCACCTCTATAGCTTATTGCTCCCATATAACCATATGCCCCTTATAGCCTATTTCATCTACAGAGCTACAGCCTTTTGCACCTTCGGAACTGTGACCCCCATAGCATATTGTTTATAATGGATTGGAATCAACACCCCTGTAGCCTACTGAAACTACAGAACCACATATATTGTACCTATGGCTACTAGCTGTTAGCAGGCCATCTACATTTAGATTTTACCGACCCATAATGCCTGTGGCTCATCACTTTGTGTATATTTTATGTGCGTACACTTTATGTGCTGGATTGATTGCAGTGTGTATCCGATGACCATGGTGATAATGATGAGCCGAGAGCGTCAGAAGAGGGTATTAAAAAGGGTGTGTTTTTGTAAAGCAATGTGTAAAGTCAAAGTGCACGAATGGAGGGTTATTTGCCTTTTCCAATTCATAAAATTTTCTAAATATCTACTTGCGAACGATTTAATACTGTTATATGAAGAGACTCACCGCCGGGCTCCGGGGAAGGGGGCAATCATAGATGTACTCTGGGAGGATACGGGTTTGTTTGTTTTTTGACGAAAAATTTACTCTTTTAGGCCCACCCCTTTACCACTTTTAACGGGTCTCAAGTTGAGTTTTTAGCCAGTGGTCAACCAGTGGTCTCGGTCTCTGCCTCGGAAAAAAACAAAACGAGTTAAAAAAACACATCGTACAACATATATCTCACTTAAAGAACTGGAGACGGGTAAATTGCTAGTTAATATTATATGCCACTGAACATTGTAACCTCTTTTCTATTGCAGAGACGACAGAGTACCTAGTGAAGATCCTGAAGGAAGCTCGCAAGAGCCCCAATAAGAGATACAAGGGGCTGTGTGACATTGAAATAGCTCAGGCACTAGGGCGGTTAGCAGTTCACGACCAGAACAAACGCAAGGTCAGTAAATCACTCATCTCATTCAAGACAACAGATTCGAAACAGATAGTTTCCAAAGACCCCAGCCTATGGGTTGAAATAAGACACTGCCCAGGGCTTTGTGACATTGAGATGAGGTTTAAATAGCAGTCCATGACCAGAAAAAACGCAAGTTCAGTTTATTTTAGTCATTGAAATTATTTTCTATCAGCGTACCGATCCCGGTCAAGCCGTTAACCCGTTGTTTACGGGAACCGGATGGGCTATGTACAAAGTCTATACAGATTTATAATCTCAAAGGGAACAGGTTAAATGATAAGAGCTCAGACATGGACACAGTCACAGGTCATGGATGTAGGAGGCCTACCCATCTTGGTCAAGATGCTCCATGATAAGATAACAGACGTTGCAGCTAACGCCATCTGAAATCTGAAGTAAATACTTACATCAAATCACTCTGTTTCTATTCTCCACAGATCATGGATGTAGGAGGCCTACCCATCTTGGTCAAGATGCTCCATGATAAGATAACAGACGTTGCAGCTAACACCATCTGAAATCTGAAGTACATACTTACATCAAATCACTCTGTCTCTATTCTCCACAGATCATGGATTTTGAAGGCCTGCCCATCTTGGTCAAGATGCTCCATGATAAGAGTACAGACACACAGGACGCTGCTGCTAACACCCTCTGGAACCTGGCCTTCTCAGAGGATGTCAGGAAGAAGCTGGAGGAGGACGCAAACTGCCTAGAAACGCTCAGGAAACTCAGCAAGAGCTCTGCCCTCAACGTCAGAGATTCTGCCAGTGGTGCATTGTGGGTAATCACCAAGGACAAGGCGAAAGAGAGTGAGGGTAAATCTCATTAGATGTTACAAGTAAAATATTTGTAAAAAAATAATGTTTTATGTTTGTATTTCATTTTGTAAAATGCCATCAAATAATTCAGATTATCTGATTGGTAAAACTAGTAAAACAATAATAGTCTAATAATCAGTGAGTAAAGAGAAAGTCAGTATTGTTCCGTTGACCGGCTATAGCAAAACCCAGCACATCGGTAATTCATGTTTTGAAGAAATGGGCATTTTAAGACCTATGAATTTAAAATTGAAACAATCATATATTCGCCAATTATTGACCAATTAGTCAGAACAAAGCATCAAAGGAAAGCTTGTGATGAGCCCTTTGTAATGGTATGAAAATCAACATTTTAATTAATATCGACAAGTGCCAGGTTTTGCTATAGCCGGTCACATATTTGTTTTATGTTTGTCTTTCTCTTGACATGTTCATCTTGTACTTGGCGTGAGTGAACATTTTGTCAGGCCCATAGCAAGGATTTTCAAGGGGGCGGGGGGGTTGCATAATTTACAAAAACGGGACCAAGACCAATGCGGCCGAGACCACTTGTTGAGTCGTGTATGCAGGGGGGGGGGGCTGTGGGGGTGACTGTCTGCAAAATTTGTTGACGCCGAGACCAAGGTTAGACCACTGATTTAATTGTGTAAGAAGGGGGTTGACTGATAAAAAGTGGACCTTTCTAAATTGGGGAGGGGGGGGGGGGGGGGGGTGCGTACGTACCCCTCTGGCTATGGGCCTGTTTTGTGTACCTATTTTTATCAAGTATTAAAATAAAATTATATTCTGAGGCTTATATAAAACTGTGAATTTACAGTTTTAAGTATTAAAATGAGTAAGGCTAAGTTCTTGGGCTGCCTTTCAGCACAGTGTGTTTTGCCTGCCACAGTTTAATATAATCCTAAGACTACTGTAAGTATTGAAAGTTAAATAAAGGTATGGAAGGGGGGGCGGGTAGTCCTCCGGTAGCTCTGTGCCTCTAACTTCCCTTTTATATCCTACAAATGCTGTGTACGTTACGAAAAAGGCAGCAGATAGACTCGGCTCCCGCAACCTCCAGTTCATGAGGGAGTATCCAAGAAAGAAAAAAAAAATTGTTGTTTATACGAACTGTATGTATTTTTATGTGTTTCTTTGTATGCTTCCATATTTCTTTTTTCCAAGCTATTTTTCTACATATTTGTATATATAATTTATATACCTTTGCTTTCTATACTGAATTGTTAAGTGATTTGGTGAAAGAATGTAAATAAAATTTACGAAATTGTTATTAGGGTTATGCAATAATAAAATATAACTTTGTGAACTGCAATCTGCAAATGTTCATTTATTGTGAAAATATTTAATATGTGGAGAGGATATGTGCAATGCTTTAAAATAATTTTCTCAAATGATTGTTTTATTATAGTAAAACAAGTTATTGTTAAAAATTAGAAATTCCAAACTAAAAGAAATATTTGTTGAAAGGTAAAAAAGTTGTATTTGCCACTTCTTGCCATTCAGAAAAGATTATGAAGTTTATATTAGTAATAAGGGAGTTCGTAGTTAGCCCATGGAGCAGTATGACGTCATCGGGTTTTCGGAAGATTGTACCAAAATTGAGGCTTTACGCGTACGTTTACGGCACAGCCTGTGACGCACGCATTTAAAGTACAGAGCTCTATGCAGAATTTCTGCGTGCGTGCGTGAATTCTCCTTGTGTTTCGTTATACGTTTGAAAGACCTGACCAAAAAAAAACTCACCTTTATCCTAAAATATATAAAATTGAATGAATATAACCATTCATTTTAATTTACAAACTTGAAGCAGGCTAAATAATTTTTTTTAGAATAAAAATCACATCTTTGCCCGTTTTCAACACTTAAAAGAAAACAGTACACAAAAATCTATGTATGGGGCATTTTCGATTTCAATAAAAGCCCCGATACGAATGTTGGCATTTTTGTTAAAATCCGAAAATAAATAGAAAAAATAAATTAAAAAAATCAGTCTTATGTATATGAGATGTCCATTATGATTAATTCAGAAAAACATTTATGACTTCGAGCCAAATTTCCTGTGAAAACACGTTTCAAATGTGACAATAATTGCATGAAGGTCTATGTGACAACGGGCAATATCAATGTTTTTGGTACAGTGAATTTTCGTCTCAGAAATTGGCGCATGCGCAGTTTGTAACTACGAACTCCCTTATTGTAAAGCAGCATTAGTGAAAGGTCAACTCCTCAAAATCTTTATAGAAAAGAAGTTAGTTTTCCTTTTACCAATATAATTAACTTTCCATTGTCTATTTGTCTGTGTTTTTAATCATGTTGAATGCACTCTAGTCTTTTTAAAAATGTTAATGTTGAAGTGAATAAAATTGTATTACAATTATGTGAACATTTAAAGATGCTTTTGATTTCTGCTACATTCTCTATCATTTCAAAACACTGCTGGTAAACCTAGAGCATTGTCTGTGTCTCTGTAGTGATATTAATTTACAGTGGTGCCGCATGGTCAAACTGATTGGCGTGCATTCTTTGTTTTTGTATTTTGAAAAGGATTTTCCCCCTAATGTTGTTACTGTTTTTATTAGATTTTGGGGGTCATGTGCTCCCCACCCCCCCCCCCCCCCAGTCAATAATCCTTCCTAGGACAACTACCACTGAGACAACTGCCCCCTTAACAAAATTACCCCCCCCCCCCCCCTCCCCCCCCGGACAATTACCCCCCAGGCAATCACCCCTGGGACAATAACCCCCAGGACAATTACCCCCTACTAGGATAATTACCATCTGGCCAATTACCCCCCCCCCCCCTCCCAATATTTACCCCAGGTCTATTATCCCCCAGATGATTACCACATAAACACCTCCCCCCCCCCCCCCCCCCCCCAGACAACCCCAGACAATTACACCCTCCCCCATAATAATGAACTATAGCGCCTAATGCAGAACAACCTCTAAGCGCTTTCATTATTATTATCCCTGGTCATTTGGTACCATTCACACCCGCACAATTATCTTGTACCCATTCTCAATTTCCCGCGGAGCATACTAGGTGCAGCAGGCTCATTTTCACCATCCCAGGTCCAGGTACCCATTTATACACTTGAGTAGCAATGTGGATTAAATGCCTTGCTGAAGGACAAACGGAGTGGGCTGGGTTCGAACTTGGGATCTCACGATATTGGAAAGCATGCGCTCTACCAATCTTGCGACTCCACTTCCACTAAATTTACAATCATACAATTACCCCCCTGCCCCCCAGGAAACCCCTCCCCCCCCCCCCCTCCCCTCCCCGGCACTGTATAATTAAGTACCATTTGGACAATTTGTTTGCACGTGTATGATAACGGCCTGACGTTAGTGTGAAATA
Source organism: Echinarachnius parma (assembly GCA_037951105.1). Lineage (NCBI taxonomy): Eukaryota > Metazoa > Echinodermata > Echinoidea > Clypeasteroida > Echinarachniidae > Echinarachnius > Echinarachnius parma. Next base: position 126,911 of record JBAMJV010002893.1, on the reverse strand, counting down.
TAACCCTAGTTGGCAACTAAAAGAATCTTATCGAAAATAATATCGCTAGTGATATTCGTTTGTCTCGCAATGTATGGTCAAGCCATGTCATCCAAAATAGATTTGGTATTTCACTAAGCATAATAATTCACCGAATGGTACTTATATCAGGCTGGGGTAGGGGGTTTTCCTGGGGTGATTGTATGGGGTGGGGTTAATTGTAAAATTTGCATTTCTGTAACCAAGCTGATATGTCCACTGAGTGATGTGTGAACATTTCATGGTAAATCAAAATGAATGTCATATGACCGAGTAATGAGTGAAAAATGCAAAGTGATATTTACTAACTCCTTGCACGGACTTGGTACACAGTTTAAATTCTTGTGGAGAACGTCAAATGTGAACACTTCAATCATAATTATCTTTTCAATGAAAGAGAAATTCAGAAGAAGGAAAAACCTGTTTCATGATAGGTATGTGAGAACTGCTAGAGTTCTTAGTTAGTTTTGAGGATTTTGACAATGTTACTAGATCCCTTTAAAGATAGAGATTCACACACACACACACATAGTTGCACACACACTTTAATATGCACACAGACACAAACACATACTTTTAAAGTTTATATAAAACAATTTATAAATGTTCATGTAACTTGTAAGATAGCTAATGATAATGTACGTATATTCATAGTCTTACTTTTTTAACTATAACCCAAACTCAATGCCTGTATCCTTCGATCTTAACCAGAAACTAAAGAGAAGTCTGTGCAGACCAGCCACATAATGATCAGCTACCAGTGGGGATCGCAGCGCATGGTTCTCAAGATAAGAGATGCACTCAAGGCAAGTCTCATCAATGTTTTATTGACTCAAATGATAATTTATCCATTTCCAGAAGTATTAATTCACCAAAAATCTTTTTTAATATAAAAGAGATGGTCAGACATTTACTGATAAGCTACCATGGGGATCAGGCGCGCCGATTCCACCGAAAACACAATGCATTGGGGGGGGGGGGGGGGGGGGGGGCAGAGCATTGTTCACAAACAATGCTCGCCCCCCAATACATTGTGTTTTCGGATGGAATCGGCGCCACTGATGGGGATCGCAGTGTATGGTTCTTAAAATAAGAGATGCATTCAAGGCAAGTCTCATAAATGTTTATTTGACCCCCCAAAATAAACATTATAGTCCCGTTTTCTGATGCATTCCTTATTATAACAAATTTATTTGACAATTAAAAGCGGCAGTCAGACATCTAGTGATCAGTTAGCTATGAGAGGGGATAACATGCAACATATGGTTCTCAGATGAGAGATGCTCTCAAGACAAGTCTATGTATGGTCTATATGGTCTCATTGAGCCAAAATATAATTCGTCGCTGGGCAATTAAAAGGACAAATTGACGGTATCGATAGCAAAAAACGATACTTACTTTTTTGGAAGAAACAACATTTTGACATTTTGGGCAATTATATTTGTCAAATGCCAAATCCAGTAATATTGTTAAGTGAAACAGTAATGTAGGCTATAAAGCGATCAAGTCGTTTAATTTGGCCTACGCTCAGTTCTTTTTAACGGAGTTATTTACGCATTTCTGAATTTGCCCTTTTTACATGCACGATATCGCGTCGATATTGGGCATGAAAAAGGACAAAACGCGAATTGCCCTTTTACGCGCATTGATAATGCACAGGCAATGCGCGCGACTTGGCGCAATAATGGGCAGCTAAAAGGGCAATCCATTTTTGTCCTTTTATTGCCCATATCATATGCGCGTTTAGTCGTGTATGCCAAACATGCAAGGGTTATTTCGTAGTCACTTTAATTAAAATTGGTTAAACTTGTGGCCGTACGCATGTGCGGATATTGTGATCAATGCTATATTCTTACGGAAAAGTAGTAAAATAACACATTTCATTCGTTATACATTGATTCTTAACCAAATAACACCTCTCGGCAGTTCGTGGAAAACGATTTTGTCCTTTTTGTTGCCCAAATACGCGAAATTTTGTCATTTTGTCCTTTTGTTATTTTTGATTTTCTCAAAAAGTGGGGCACATATGGGAATTCTAAACATATCATCGGATAGGTTTTAAAGAACTCTATCTAAAAATAAAATAAAAACAAAATCGATATTTGACGATAATATCGGCCATTTTGCCCTTTTTATTGCCCAGCGACGAATTAATTAATAATTAATATAATATAATCGTTAACCAACTTCAACACATTTATTTTAATATTAAAATGTGTCAACATACAGCAATGTGTTAGTAATAGTGATGCAGAGTAGCAAATGACATTTATTCATTTCTATCTAGAAACAAAAATGATGAAATATAATGCTGAAAACTGCTTAACTGTTTAAAAAAAATTGGCTGTGTAATAAAATGAGAATCAATTATGGGCCTAAGCTTTCGATCTAAGTAGAATCTTTGTCAAAGGCTAAAACTTATATACAAAATAAAATAATATACGTATTACAGCATAGATTTATTTTCATTTTTATGCCTCCGCAACGAAGTAGCCGGAGGCATTATGTTTTCGGGTTGTCCGTCCGTCCGTACGTACGTACGTCCGTACGTCCCGTTCTCGTGATCGCGTTATCTCAAGAACCGATTGACGGATTTTCACCAAACTTGGGTCATGTATGTATCTTGGGGGGCTAATGATCTGATTAGATTTTGGGGTCATGAGGTCAAAGGTCAAAGGTCACAGAGCTCATTATATATGCAAAAATAGCTCGTGATCGCGTTATCTCAAGAAGGGATTGACAGATTCTGACCAAACTTGGTACATGTATGTATCTTGGGGGGCCAATGATCTGATTAGATTTTGGGGTCATGAGGTCAAAGGTTAAAGGTCACAGAGCTCATTATATATGCAAAGATAGCTCGTGATCGCGTTATCTCAAGAACGGATTGACGGATTCTGACCAAACTTGGTACATGTATGTATCTTGGGGGGCCAATGATCTGATTAGATTTTGGGGTCATGAGGTCAAAGGTTAAAGGTCACAGAGCTCAATATATATGCAAAGATAGCTCGTGATCGCGTTATCTCAAGAACGGATTGACGGATTCTGACCAAACTTGGTACATGTATGTATCTTGGGGGGCCAATGATCTGATTAGATTTTGGGTTCATGAGGTCAAAGGTTAAAGGTCACAGAGCTCATTATATATGCAAAATAGCTCGTGATCGCGTTATCTCAAGAAGGGATTGACGGATTCTGACCAAACTTGGTACATGTATGTATCTTGGGGGGCCAATGATCTGATTAGATTTTGGGTTCATGAGGTCAAAGGTTAAAGGTCACAGAGCTCATTATATATGCAAAATAGCTCGTGATCGCGTTATCTCAAGAACCCAGGTCGAAAAAACAGTTGAAACCAGTTGAAACCAGTTGGAAATTCAACTGGTTTTTACTGGTTTTAACTGGCATCAAGCGGTAGCAGTTTACATTCCCGGTTCCCAGTAAAGATAAATGGATAGATGCAGCAGTCCAGTTAAAACCAATAGAGATACCAGTTGAAACCAATTCAAAATACCAGTTGGAACCAACTACTTTAACTGGTCTTCTTACTGGTAAGCCTTACTGGATTCTTACTCGATTCCAATTGATTCCAGTTGATTCCAGTGTACCAATTTCCATATTGAAACCAGTTGGCCAACTGGTGGTATCAACTGGTACCAGTTGGCAACTAATTTTCAACTGTTTTTTCGACCTGGGAAGGGATTGACGGATTCTGACCAAACTTGGTACATGTATGTATCTTGGGGGGCCAATGATCTGATTAGATTTTGGGGTCATGAGGTCAAAGGTTAAAGGTCACAGAGCTCATTATATATGCAAAAATAGCTCGTGATCGCGTTATCTCAAGAACGGATTGTGATTCTGACCAAACTTGGTACATGTATGTATTTTGGGGGCCAATGATCTGATTAGATTTTGGGGTCATGAGGTCAAAGGTCAAAGGTCACAGAGCTCATTATATATGCAAAAATAGCTCGTGATCGCGTTATCTCAAGAAGGGATTGACATATTCTGACCAAACTTGATGCATGTATGTTCCTTGGAGAGCAATGAACTGATTAGATTTTGGGGTCATGAGGTCAAAGGTCACAGGGCTCATTATATGTAAAAAGTAGCTTGAGATTGGAATCTCAAGAACTGAATATCAGATTTCGATCCAAATTGATACCTGAATGTATCTTAGGGAACAATTGTAGTCATTAGATTTGGGGTCATGAGGGCAAAGGTCAAGGTCAAGGTTCCCCTCGACTCTACGTCCTGACTGATGGACCCTGTCGAGTACCCAAGTAGAAGTAGAAGTAGAAGTATAGCTCATAATTGTGATACGTCAAGATCTAAAAGACAGAGTACCATCAAAATTGAGTTGACAGAATTAATTCAGTGTACATGTTGATTTGGGCTTGATATAAATACATTGCGTAATGGCGGAGGCATCATTTTCGACTGCGCGCAGTCGAAGATCCATCTAGTTCCTATATTAATTCAGTCCATAGGCTGTTGGATACAAGGTATGGATGGATGTTAATCACATGTTAGGGTCCACACTGCATGCAAGCCATGGCAGAGGCAGTAGAGGGAGTGTATATCAGATATTTCATTAAATCTATCTAAAATCGAAACAGATTTATCTAAATTTTCCTGCATTTATTTACTCCCTAGGCTGCTGGATACAAGGTTTGGGTGGACGTTGATAACATGTCGGGGTCCACACTGCATGCAAGCAGCATGGCAGAGGCGGTAGAGGGAGCCTACATTGTGCTCATGTGCATATCAGATATTTAATTCAATCTATCTAAATCAAAACATAGATTTAGATTCAATGTTCCTGCTTTTATTTACTCCCTAGGCTGCTGGATACAAGGTGTGGGTGGACGTTGATCACATGTCAGGGTCCACACTGCAAGCCATGGCAGAGGCGGTAGAGGGAGCCTACATTGTGCTCATGTGCATTTCAGAGAGATACAAGGAGAGCCCCAATTGCAGAACAGGTATACAAGCAAAATTATGGATCCGGGATTTATCATTTGCTCATTGTTTGAGTAGCTCTGGCTAAATCATCTCTTGTTGGCAAAAAGTAAAAATTAGATTTGTGTACTAATATTAAGAGAACTCATTTGATACAAGAATCATGAAAAAAAAGACAATTTTTGGTGCTTTTGTTTTTTTTGTGCTAATTCAAGCCCTTTGAAATTCAGTCATAGTATAGTCAGTCATCAACCAAATTGCGTCCTGTGTCGTCCAGGACATGTATTGCTGGTGACCGGTTATACTATGACTGAATTTCAAAGGGCCCATTGTCCTGATGCCTATAAGAAGAACTCAAGGGATTGACTGGATAATGAAAGGAAACAAAATTAGAATATCTCTTGTGGTAAATAGCAACAAGACAATAGGTCTGCAGGTGCAAAATGGTTGAACTGGTTACCGGTAGTCTTTGTCTTTTTAGGTCGGGCTCAAGTTGAGCCACTGGTGAGAATTTGGGCCATTATGTTTTATTTTGATCTTCTCAAATTAAGTCCATGATTGGTTACTCTTTCTTATACATAGGGAGAATATTCATTTCAACAATTACAACTACATGTACATATGTGACCTTACACCACAAAACGACCGTTATGTCGCTGTGGTAGTTTCTCTTTTATTAGCTAAAATAGTCAAATCTTGTTCAAAATATGAGATTAAGGATTTTGGTATTTCCTGAATAAGCATATTTTAATCTAGCTTCTGTAACATTTTGAGCGTCGGAAATCATGTTTAAATATTATTTTTTCATCTAATAAATGTCATCTTATTACAGCGCTTTAATGGAAACTGATCTTTTAAATGGCCCGTTTCTCCCTTATTTTAAAAATGCTTCAGCCATATTCCAAATTTTTGGTGTTCATTTAGAGAGGGTTTGCTTAGTCCAAATATGATGAATGATATACCATTTTAAAGGTAATGACTTCTATTTTAATGTTTTATGAAAAGCAGCACAATCAGTTTTCCCGACTTATTGGTCGTTTTGTGGTGTAAGGTCACATATAAGACCATTCCTCAGATGATGGAGGAATACTGCCATCCATTTACTTAGATCAACTCTTTTGTGGATATCTACATCAATCTCGCACAATCTATTTTGATCTCTATGTTTGATTTTGTTGGTCTACTTTTATAATACAGAGGCAGAATATGCGTTTCAACTGCGTAAGAGCATTATTCCTCTAATGATGGAGGAGTACTACCACCCAGACGGCTGGCTGGGCATGATACTGGGAGCAAAGCTCTACATGGACTTCTCTGGCCGACTCAACATCGAAGAGGAAATTACAAAGCTTCACAAGGAGGTGGAGAATCAGGCAGACACGGCTACAGCTAAAGGCAAACCAGAGGGAGGTGGGTGAAGTACAGTGCTTTAAATATCTGTGTTGTAGTAAATATGTTTTCATCTTCATCCAAGTCCTTGTTGCAGGGACATTGATTGGCTTTACATTTGGGACCCCCATGTTATGTATTTGGCTATGACAAGGGCGTTTGATTGCTTTAAAAAAAAAAAAATTCAAATGCAGAAAATAGTTCATCTGGTTCATATGTTATTATCATTTAAATGATACAAATTGTCCTCTCTGATTTTTCACATGTAGCTTATGGAATGATTTGGATCATCTGTTATTATTCTTATGATAATTAAACTTGTCCCCTTTCATTTTTCAGATGCAGCGAATGGTTCAACAGGCAAGATTGCATCAAAAAACGTGTCGTTCGAGGCTTCTCAGCTTAAGAGTTATAACTGGACCCGAGAGCAGTTCAAAGAGTGGCTCACTAACAATGACTTACACAAGTGAGTACCGGGTATAGATAACAAGTTTTTCTTTTCTCACCCAGTATTTCAAATAAATCAGCCGAGGTGTCATATTATGGGAAGTAATGATTACCTTCCTTTCATATTAATAACATTTATAAATAATTGTTTATTTCCAAGTTGCAACCTATGAATTACATAAATCACATAATTTTTAACAAAGGTATGTAATTGAGGAAGAACAAGTATAAAGCTAAAACACATTTATAAATGTCTACCAGAAGTTGCTAGTTTTGGAATAACTTTTTTGTTGTATTTGTAATATTTCACACATGGTCTAGAAGACTTAAGCGATAGAATGCATATTTTAACAATTAATTCATCTTTGTCAAGTTTCCTTAGTTTGAAACTTGACATGGATGTCAATTTGTGTATGATTTCAATTATTCTGCGGGGGTGGCTATTATCTTACCCCAACCCCATACCTTCCTGATGAAAATAAATGTCTGCATATCTTTGCCCTTGTCAGCAGTATATAACTTAAATGTATTTCATCTATATTAAAGGTGCACCTGTAAAGTGTCAGATATTGCCCAAAATTACATTTGAGACTTCAATCCTATACCAAAATCATTGTAAGATATGTCCTAATGATGTGTAAAAGTTTCAGTGAAAAAGAACACTGCTTTCCTGTTTAAAAAAGCGAAAATTTGCGTCAGCTTTTACAACGAATTACTGTATTTAAACGTGTATGGGGTTTATGAACGTGAATGATTATCAATGATAGATATCGTCATACTAAAGAGGCATTAAAAAAAATCTAACCCTATTTTATTCTTCTCTTACCATAAGCCAAACAACACGGTAGAAGAGAAATGTGGAAGCTCCAAGTACTTTTCGTGGAGTTAGACACTTTACTGGTTTCACTTTAAATTAACAGTCTTCAGCAGTCTTTTTCCTCATTTACCTTTTATTCTCTTACCAGATGGAGACCGGCTTTGCTCAAGTATGATGGCAAACTCCTGCACAATCTGTACAGGTTACGGCAGGAAGCACCAGAATTCTTCTATTCCTCGGTACAGAGTGATGAGGGCATATCAAAGCTGATAGACATCTTCAAATTCACCGCAGCATTAGATGCCTTGATGAATGAATGAAGAAATGAATGGATATGTGGGTGGGTGGGTGGGTGGGTGGATGGATGGATGGATGGATGGATGGATGGATGGATGAACACATGTATGGATGGATGGATCAATGAATGAATTAATGCATTTTCGTTTGATTAAATTTTCCATTGAGAGTAGAGGTTGACTTTACACACTATTCCCATGAAATTACACACAGAATCAATCAACGTTATCATGAATGCACATGCAGACGTACCACACACACATAACACACTGGAAGCAATATGATATATAATTATTCTCACATACATGTACAACATAAATATTAATGTTAATACACGTTCACTTGCCTATCTTGCCATTGTTAAGTCAATAACGAAAGTGCATTAATACAATTGTTATTAATATAAGGCACTGCTATAAATGAATGTCTTGCAATACGTCATTTAAATAAATTATTGTTGTAGAGGATTACTTATGTTTTAAATGAATGTGTTTGTATATGGATTGATAATTAGACATGCAGTTATCAGTTAGAAATCAAATTTTAATCAGATTGCTACATTCCATTTTGTGAAACTGCCTAATTTTGGACCATTTAATCAACTGTATTATCTTGTACCAATATGAGAAACTTGTACTTTAACCCTATCTTAACTGGTGGGGGGGGGGTCAATTTGACCCCCCCCTCAACTTTTTGCGCGATAATTCCGCAACGCGCGCAGATATTGCCACGCGACTTCATGAGTTTTTTCATTGAAGTCTTGCGCAACTTTTGAGACCAAATTTGCGACGATCAGATATACCGTTGTAAAGTCACGTGACTTTTCGTAAGTGCTCGTCGGCCCAAAAATCGCTAAATTTTGTGATTTGTGTACAAATCCTATGGAAATTGATTTTTTTTCTAGAATAGACAAAACCTTTATTATTTTTCATTCTAATCACTGCAATCATTTAATTTTGGGCTAAAAATGGTTGGATAATGGTCAATAATTTATTCCATTGAAAAAAACAATAAAAAACAAAGAAAAAACAATAAAAAACAAAGAAAAAGTCGAAAAAACAAAGAAATACATAAGAAATTCCAAAAACAAAGAAATACATAAAGAATTTTTTTTTGTTGAAAAACTGTTAATTAAGTCATAAAGAATAATCATGCACAAAATTAGCATATTCTGAGCATAATTTAGTGATTTACAGACAAAAAGAGGATTTCTGCATAAATTAGCATACTTTGCTAATTAATATGCGCATAATTTGCATATTTAACATTGGATCGTTTAAACGAAAACATGAACGCATCCTTAATACTTCAATGTACCTCCATGCAAAATTTCGCGTGAATCGAACAATCGGTCTTCGAGATCTTAGGGGGGGGGGTCAAATTGACCCCCCCCCCCAGTAAAAACCTGGTCTGAGATAGCCCAGTTAGAATAGGGTTAACAAAGTTAATGAATGTTTTTGTATGATATATATATTAAGCAAATAATTACCGTTGGTGAAGGTGATTGGACAAACTATCACTTCCGAGACGCTTATACCATTGTCTAATAAGCATAGCTGCGCGCTACCTTTCTGCGCACGCGTATACTTGCGCGCTAACAATTGAATATCTACACAGTGCAACGCACTTTTACCGACTATCTAGTGAGGGCAACGCACTTTCACCCAAAATATCTACACAGTGTACCGAACTTTTCTTCTCCCATCAATGATGGGCGAAACTATATTTCATCACGTGATTAACTTTTGACCAATCGTAGAGCAAGATTCTTGGTATGTGGAATATAAATATATATATATATGTTTGTATTTTACATGCTAGTAATGAGAAGTTTACAGTTTTTACTACCTTGTAAGAATTTGGCATTGTGATTCGTACATCTGTCATCCGTATGTTTATGCTCATGTAATGAGGATTAGGATGATTATCTTTCTGTCTTGTTTTTATAAACAAATATAGAATATGAATATTCTTGTATTCTTTTGTCTATTATATAGATCTGTTAAAGACAAGATCATGATTTCTCATTGAATTGTGTGAGAAGGGTTTATGAAAAAAAGAGCAAAGAAAATGGGGCTTCTCCAAGATTTAAACTTGAGACCTTCCAACTGAGCTATAGAAAACCCCATACTGTGTTTATATATGCATACAATATTAAAGTCTTTCTTCATGTACAATCAAACCTGTGTATAATAACAACCAAAGGAAAAGAAGGAATGTGGCCACTATTGACAGGTCCTATGACACTGCTTTTCTCTGCAGGGGGAAAACTTTTGGTGGCCACTATAGGCAGGTTGGCTGTTATACACAGGTTGCCACTAAGGTGGTTGAATTGACTGTATTTTCCATGTCTTTCAAACTATGAGTTCTTTCAACTCAAATCTGTTCCATATTGTTACGTTAGCTGAAATGTTAGCCCTATAGGAATAAACAAACAAAAATGTTAGTTTTAGTATCCCATAACAGAATCATGCCAGGTTACACGGATTGGATTTCAGCATGCGTATAAACTTAGAAATAGTTTCAATTAAGGTTTCAATTGTATGATAGGTATAATGCTTGTTAATAATACAGTCTGTCTTGAAATGAATAATTTTAGGTGGTGATATGCAAGATGTGCAAGAAAAGAAGATGTATGAGGTTTCTTGTAAACTAATATAACAAAGTTACTCATACATCCTGGAATATATGCAGTGCATTCAAATAAGTGGTTATACTGTCAAATGGACTGTTATGTCTTTCAATTTCAATTCAATTAAAGTCAACATATTTAAAGTATCACATGACAAAGAAATAAACAAAATTATAATTAATATAGTTTCACTTTTATATTGTGCAATTTTATCAATTGTGTGTGTGTCTACAAGTATTTTATATATTGATAATTTTGTTACAGTATATAATGGTCATGCAACTGACATATACCAGCTTATATGCTTCACCCTTTGCTTTCAGGAATATATATGCAGTAAAACATATTTTATATTGAAATATAAAGATATAAATGTGATTACTATATATATATAATTACTCAATGAGTGAATATTTACAGTGATTGAATAGTAGCCCCCAAAACAGAACGGGATATACTACACATGACAAAATAACTGGGTCCACCGGATAAGGAATCTTTTACCAAGAAAAATCAGCAAATTTGGTTGTAATTTTGTTCTTCTATACTTTCAAGGTTCAAGGTTTCAAGGTTTCATTTTATTTCTTCCTTTCACATTTGAACATGGCATAATACAACAAAACAACATGAGAACAATTTGTTTAAGTGTCACATTCAATCAATATGCAATCTAAAAAACAAACACAAGTTATGAAAGAAAGAGGAAACCTTAGAGAAGCTAAGCTTGTAAAAGAAAGGTCCCCCAAAATAAAATACATAAATGATTCACTTTTTTTTAAAGTTTCAAAGTATCTAAACTATGAACGATTAAACATTGGAAAAATATTTACAAAAGGGATAGCTTGAATATTGAAAAGGAGAGGAGGTAGGATGGAGAAAGAAAAGGGCAATATGGAACAAGACAAACAAACATACAGAGAAAAGCAGAGAAAGAAGATGAGTGTTAAGAGAAGAAAAATAGGAGAGAGAGAGAGAAAATGTGGTCAGCAAAACATTTACAACATTATTTTTACTGAACATACGAAACAAAACACAAAAAACAATGCATGTTATCAATAACAAAAATTTAGAATAAATGATTACTTAATATAATTTCTAGTGATATCACTTTTACGTTAATTTTCGACATAGTTACTCAATAAATGTAGGGGGGACACCCCCTTCCATACCCTCCCCCGCGGTCGCGACGCTCCCTCGCAATGCGCCCCACTTTAGAGAACCTTTTGCCCCCCTTCTTGAAAATGATCCTTCTACATCAAGCGCATCGATTCATTTACAGATCCACCTAACCAGACAGATCTGAATTCAAATGTACGCCAGAAAAAACAGTTCCACCAGGAGATACACATGGGTTCAACAGCGTGTGCTAGTGTGTCCACGGGCGTAGATCCCGGGGGATGGGGGGGGGGGGGGGGGGGGATATATTCCCCAGTTTTTGATGCGGGGTGTCCTGTACAAATACCAACATCCCCCACTTTTGTCGCAGTTAAATCTTTAAAAAATCTTGCAAAATGCATAATAACAATAATAACAGTATAAGGACAATAATAACCATACTTATAAAGTGATATTTTAATTACCAATTTTACAAATTTCTCCCCCAAATAAGTATAGACATGCACGGACGATGTGAGCGTATTTGAGTCTAGTGTGTGTGTAGGTTCGATTGTGTTTGTATACTATACAGGGTGGCCCAACAAAAACGGAACGCCGGCACTTCCCAAAATAAAGGGATAGGGTCTTTTCCAATGAACAACGATACCAAGAACAGTAATTTTGGTCGTGTAGTTTTTGTTTTAAGACGCTGTGAGTGAGACCATGTCGGGTGCCCATTTTTGTAATTTTTTACCTAGTCAATGCCAGTTAAATTGCACTCCCTGCCTGTAATACCATTCAACGAACATGCCCATTCTCTCGGCACACGGCTGAGTGCACACTAACAATGGCGCGCCTTAGGGTCCATGGTTCAACTGTATGAAAGGCGGTACGTGCGATGTATCAAGCACTGGCTCGGTAAAAATTGACAAAAAAGAGAACCTGACATGGTGTCACTCCCAGCGCCCTAAAACAAAAACTACACAACCAAATTGACTGTTCTTGGTATCGTTGTTCATTTGAAAAGACACCCTATCCGATGGACATAATACATGTGTTACTATATATTTTGGAAAGTGCCCCGTTCCGTTTTTTGGGGGCCACCCTGTAGCGGCGGTCTAATCATGAGGGAGATCGATTTCCTTCCAAGGTATGCACCAGATTGCATTATTTCGAGTGAAAAATTGCAAAAGCTCCCTACCGTGGGAGGGGGGACACCCCCCCCCCCCCCCCTCGGGCGCTTCACGCCCTCGGGCTTGGTCGCTCCGCTCCCTCAGTAACTGTTGTGCCCCCCCCCCCCCCCCCAATCCGTTGACCCTCGCTATGCCACTGCCAGGACATGACGCATAACCGTCAATGCAGGGCATAAACATGATACAATATAATACATTACATAAGATATAACGAGTAGAATAGATTCAATAATCATGTTCAGTATTTATCAATTAAATAACAACAAAAAAGGACTGGTCAAATGATCAGAAATAGAGAATTCATATCCTTAAACATCAACAACAAAAATTACTGAATGTCAATTATCATTTAAGAACAATTCAATTAAATTTCAATGTGAAAATACTATAATGAATTATGAGTCAACGCCTAGTATTAGACGCAAATGGCTCATCTTGGTATAATTTTTCTCTCTATCCCAGATGTTTTGTCCCCTTTTTTTTATGGATTTTGAGTATCCTCCACCTATCCTCCATTTAATATTCGGGCCATGTAATTTGCTCAAGAAAACCAAAATGTTGATATAGTGGTGATGATGATGATGATGATGATGATGATGATGATGATGATGAGATGATGATGATGGAGATGCTGATACTAGTGATGTGCCTGAATCATGATTTCCATGATTTATGGTGATAGTCATTCTGATTATGAATATGAACTATGCACGTCGCGTATACACACACACACACACACAAAGTTTGCAAGAATCTTCAAGTTGAAGGAGGCAGACTATACAAGAAGAAGAAGAAGAAGATTACCCCGGATGATTTTGATAATGGTCCGTAGACTCATTTGAAGTGATCTTGTAAAATACGCCAACGCTAGTTTAGCCGTATGGCTTCGCATGGATGTTTGTAGTTTTTTAAATTCAGACCCTTTTATGTAGTAACTCGATATAATTAATGAGTTATTAATTTTCACGTGCATTATTGACCTTTTTACAGTTACACGTATGTAATTCCAATACCTTTTTCTAAAATATTATAATAATTAGTGCAGATAATTGTAACAAATTAAAATAAATGTTCAATTTAATGACGGGTCTGGACTGAAAATGTTTAAATATTAAGACTAGTCGTTATACTGCAACATCACATCCATGCATACCGTTTACGTGCACTGGATTGACGTGGCATGGTAGAATTTTGTTCCGCATTTCGTTCCAATCCAAGAGAAAATAATTGAAGTGAATTTACTTAAAGTCTAGAACGTTATCAAATAATCATCATGGGCTTGACATTTTCATCTCTATTCAACAGTCTCTTCGGCAAGAAGGCAGTCAGAATATTAATGGGTGAGTTCTTAAAATACCCATGTAAAAACTAACATCTGCAGTGCAGTGCAATGCCAGTGGCAATACAAATTACAATGCTGAATGAGTTGGGTCAATTTTACACTGTAAACATTGATATTATTATCTGACTACTATTCGTTATCATAATTAATATGATTAGTTGTGTGTTGTAGTGCCAGTAATGAGTAAACGAGGAATGTTTGGAAACTTCTGAGGAATGAAATGTTCTATGTTCTACTACTACTAGCCTAGTATGGTATTGGGTCCTATTACCGGATACCATTTCTTTACGCCATGAAAACGATCAACATGAAGAACAGAGATATGAATAAAACACACATAAGTGATCTATATATTCTCAAGATAAAGAATTGATAACTTATTTCGTAGAAAAAAGCGGCAAACTTACGCAAATTGAACTTTTACGGCACCCTTTCAAGAAAGCAGAATTGTTTGTAGCGCACAAACCGGGTTGTATTAACCGGACGCACCAAACGTGAATGTTTTGCATGGGAATGTCATTGACATGCGCGCTGCCACTGGTGCGCGGCAAAACGCGCGTATAAAACCTCAGGGCGCTTATTTTCTTCGGGAAATGGTGGAAAATGTTTGCTAAACATCCATTTATTATCCTCCGTTAATGCCGACTTTCAAATTCTACTTTCAAAATTCGAACGTTTTTCCTATTGGAATTTGCATGTACGGTAATACAACCCGTTCGGTATTGCAACCCCTTGCTATACTTCTACTTCTATCACGCAATTTCAATTGCCAATTTAAACATTTCGAGTGTCGTCAGACACGACTGTAACTTATAAGTCTGTATTATACTAACCCTATTACCGGATACCGATAGTTTGACGGCACAAAACTAACATTAGATGCATAAAATCAAAGTGGAAATTATACGAGCAGCTGCATAAACTCATAAAGAACACATTCGATGTAAAATATCTTCAAGAATTTACCAATTTTTCTCCAAATCAACTTTCTTGTATTTTGTAAACCCTTCCAAAACAGGGCAAAACTATACTTTAGTAGGCTAGCAGAATTTTGGTCGCTAACTTCAACCCTAACCTTACCCCTAACCCTAACCTACACATAGGTTCATTACAATAGCGTTGTGCGTTGTGCGTTGTGAGGTCAGATTTAGTGGCTTTAGCCCAGATTTAGTGGCTATGGTTAGATTTAGTGGAGCCTATAAGTTAGATTTATTGGGCAGTACGAAAATTAAAGTTAGCAACCAAAATTCTGCTAGCCTACTAAAGTATAGTTTTGCCCAAAACAGAAACCTCTTCCCGACGCAAAATTTTGTGATGTATTACCGAACGTGAATGTTTTGCATGGGAATGTCATTGACATGCGCGCTGCCACACGTGCGCAGCAAAACGCGCGTATAACGCCTCAGGACGCTTATTTTCTTCGGGAAGTGATGGAAATTTTAAGCTGAACATCCATTTATTATCCTCCGTGCTGACTGTCAAATTCAACTTTTAAAATTCTAACATTTTTCCTATGTGAATTTGCATGTCCGGAAATACAACCCGTTCGGTAGTACAACCCCCTGCTATACTGTTGTCAGTGTTGAGTGTTGTCTACTTGTCGGGTTGTTCCAGTTGCCAGTTGGACTCTTGGAGCTGTTCAATTATCTACGTCATCAAGATCAGATTAAGACCAATAAATCTCTGTCCTCTACGCTGATAATATAATAATATAGGCTCTCTAGAGATCTATTTCAAAGCTTGCCTTTTACTATGACTTAGTTTACGCTCTGCCTTTTAGTTTTACCCTCTGCAGCTTGATTTTAAATTCTTTTGTTGTGTGCATGTATTTTGTTTTGCCTTTTTTAGTTTTGGTCTTTGTCTTCAAGTTTGAAGAAGAGTTTGCAAATTAAATTGGCAAATTGGCTTTATTTAAAGCAGAATTGAACACTGATTTTAAAGACTAAATTTAAGAATTCACAAATGTTTAATTTCTTCAATCTATTTTTCCAATTCATTGATGTTTGTGTCTGCAATATGACTCAATGTTCCTTGCCAGGTAGGCCATAGTCTTAGAGAAACGTATTTTTGGATATGTTATAGATATTGTCAAACTCTAGTTATTCATACCATTTTTCACCTTCAAAATGTTTGTCGTTAAGGCATAATTGCATAATTAATGACTAATTAGTCCATAGACTGCAATGTAAATCAGAATTTTCTAATGCGTTTTTCTCAAAATGAACCCTTTGCACTTAAGGCAGTCTAAAATTGTAATGCTTTCATGTATCAAAGTCATATTTTCAGGATATATTATTGTTATGTTCGTTATCTGAATTAAGTAGAGTCTCAGTCCAATAAATGACACGAACACAATCAAGTAAACTGTAACAAAAGTATATTCTCAGGCTCCGGTCGTCTGTCTCCTTGACATGGCGATAATCACATGTTTTACACACGTTACTTTATAATCATAGTCTTCATTCAATGATATGCTTTATAATGATAGTCTTCATTCAAGACTGATACATAACATTCCTCCCCCTTTAGATAAATGGCAGGATTGTAAATGCAAATAATATAATTAATGAGCACTGTTTACAAATAACCACTTGTGATGGTTGAATGACTGTCTTTCATCAGATCATTAACATAAATCCCAATCATTGTTTCTCCTAACTCAAAACAATACTCTTGTCTATATACGTGATCACCAACTTAATCAATACACATACAATCACAAACATTTTTGTTTTAAGCGTGAACCATGTTTCAAATGTATCCTGCTTCCTTATAAAATACAACTAGACAGTGTACTGTAACCAAACATCTTTAAATACTTAGCATGTTTCCAATTACTTATACACCTTTATACAAATTCTGCATGTGTATCTATAATATTAGTTCCTATCCTATATAACATAGTACATAAATTTGGCAAAACTCTGTAACATCTCCATATAAAACACAAATGTCTATACATGTGCTACCAATTTTCTCTCTAGCAACATAATAAGATCAGGTGCATTCAAGGTACTTAACAAAGAACACTTTAAACTTTATCAATGAAACACTTTAAAACCTTTGACATGTATGCCAAAAAACTGTCATGTGCAAGTTATTTGCATAATACATTATTTTAACCTTCAATTTAAATCAACTCAAAATAAACATATCAACTTCCATAATTCTCATTAAAATTAAACATGTCTGTCTGTGAACTGCTTAATTCTTCAACTTATCCCCATACAAATTCCAATACCTTTTAAAACCAATATTCTTAACAGACTAACATGGTAAATAGCATCTAGCTTGACATACAGCTATACCATACAACATAAAATCTGTTCCAATCTAAAGTGCTTCAACAATAATTGTTTATTATACAGTACACAATTATGTGATTTGACAGAATTGTTATACATTAATACTTGCCTCCCAGTAAATACACTTATACAACGGAGTGTCAAAATGATTAGTTTTCAACAAAGTTTATAAAACATAACTTTACCATTAATTAATATGTGTATACTATAATGTATCCTGTATTTACTGTGTACTGTGGATTTGACTTGTCTAATTTTAATAAATCATGTCTTGATTTTATCTATACACAATGAATTCTTGGAATTTGTTTGGCATTTTCTTTTGTCTTTGTGAAGTCCTAACTTGTTTTGCTGTTGTGTCACTGTTTGGTGTAAACACTATGGGTGTCGTGTTAGTGTTTGACTCTATTGGAATCTCAACAGTCTCTGTGGTTTGTTCTACTTCATCTTGAGAGGATGTTGCATGTTCATCAGTTGGCTGCTTCTCAAATCGTTCTAGAGGAGGTTCAATTTGGTTTTCCAGAGGTAATATTGCCGGGTTCAAACCTTCTTGAGGCACTTGGTCATCTGTGCTAGCTGGCATGTAGTGTCTCATTTGATCTACATGACGTCTCACTTGACGACCATCATCCAGTTCAATCAGGTACATGGATTCTGCGATGATTTCTACCACCTTACCATATAACCAAGTTGGGCCTGATGAGAAGTTTTTGACTTGAACCTTGTCGCGTATGTCAAACCTTCTATCCTTCCTCCTATCAGTTCGGCTCTTCATGGATGTTTGCTTACGCTTCACCTTCTTGCTCAGATCTGGCCGAATCTGATCTAGCTTGCTGCGAGTCCTTCTCTTCAGTAACAGCTCACAAGGGCATTTGCCTGTAGTCTCTTGAGGTGTGAGTCTGTACATCAGTAGGAACTTCTGGAGTCTCATTTCAAGGTTGTCACCTGCTGTTTTCTTGACTCCCTTTTTCACTGTTTGAACTGCCCTTTCCGCGAGTCCATTGCTGGATGGGTGCTTCGGAGCAGTCTGAATGTGATGTATGTTGTTGCTTGAGAGGAATCTGGCAAATTCCTCTGACACGAACTGGCTACCATTATCACTGACAATGGTTTCTGGTAGACCGTGAGTGGCAAACAATCTGCGGAGGACAACAATAGTGGCATATGCTGTAGCTTTATTGACCAGCGCTGCTTCAATCCACTTGCTGTGTGCATCTACCACTATCAAGACATCCTGGTTGTCGATGAATGCATAGTCGATATGTAATCGCATCCAAGGTTTCTCGGGAAACTCCCACGGATGGATAGGTGTGGCTTGCGGACTTCGTTGTTCTGCTTGGCAGACAGAACACGTTCTGACTTTTCTTTCCAGGTCTTTGTCAATCCCTGGCCACCATGCGTATGATCTTGCTAAGGCCTTCATTTTGACGATTCCTGGATGAGTCCCGTGAAGTTCATCAATGATCCTGTTCCGCATTTCCTTGTTGTCTGGAATGACCACCCGATGTCCCCACAGTACTATGTCATCTTCGATTGACAATTCCTCCTTCTTCTGGACAAAGGCTTTGAACTCTGGTGGTACATTCTTGGGGTTTGGCCATCCATGCAGGATGTATGCTGTCACTCTTGTAAGAACGGGATCTTTCTTGGTGCAAGTTCAGACTTCGTCGGCTTCGACTGGCCTACTGTCAATCTCCATCATGTTGATCTGTACTGGCGGCAGCTCATCCAGCTCTGCTAGCATGGGGTGTGCCCACACTGATTGATCTTGTCTCAATGGTAGGCGCGACAGGGCATCAGCATTTTGATGTCGCTTTCCCTCTTTGTGCACAATTGCATAATCATACGCTGATAGAATCATGTGCCAGCGGGCTACCCTTGCCGAGGCCATAGGACTTGCTGGCTTGCGGTCTCCAAAAAGTCCTATCAATGGCTTATGGTCCGTTACAATCGTAAACGACCTTCCATGAAGATGCTTGTGGAATTTCTTCAGTCCGAAGATTATTGACAGACTCTCCTTCTCATACTGGGCATAATTTACAATTGCTGTCCTTTCCGACAATAATTGACAATTCCTCCTTCTTCTGGACAAAGGCTTTGAACTCTGGTGGTACATTCTTGGGGTTTGGCCATCCATGCAGGATGTATGCTGTCACTCTTGTAAGAACGGGATCTTTCTTGGTGCAAGTTCGGACTTCGTCGGCTTCGACTGGCCTACTGTCAATCTCCATCATGTTGATCTGTACTGGCGGCAGCTCATCCAGCTCTGCTAGCATGGGGTGTGCCCACACTGATTGATCTTGTCTCAATGGTAGGCGCGACAGGGCATCAGCATTTTGATGTCGCTTTCCCTCTTTGTGCACAATTGCATAATCATACGCTGATAGAATCATGTGCCAGCGGGCTACCCTTGCCGAGGCCATAGGACTTGCTGGCTTGCGGTCTCCAAAAAGTCCTATCAATGGCTTATGGTCCGTTACAATCGTAAACGACCTTCCATGAAGATGCTTGTGGAATTTCTTCAGTCCGAAGATTATTGACAGACTCTCCTTCTCATACTGGGCATAATTTACTTCACTTGGCTTGAGAGTGCGTGAAGCAAATGCAATAGGGCGTTCTCGTCCATCTGGTTCCACATGGCTTATCACCGCACCCAATCCATATGGGCTGGCATCTGTCTGGAGCAGAATGGGTTTGGCCGGATCATAGTGCGTCAGGATGCTGTCAGACTGTAGGAGACGCTTTGATTTCTGGAATGCTTGTTCCTGTTTCTTTCCCCAATTGAACTTAGGGTCCGGCTTTCTGCTTCCCTTCCCACTGGAGGTTGATCTGAATTCTGCTTTCAACATTTCAGTCAAGGGCGCGATCTCCTGGGACAGATTTGGTATAAACTTGCGGTAATACCCAAGCAGACCAAGGTAAGCCTGGAGTTGGCTTTGATTCACTGGACGTTCTGCTCGGCGTATGGCATCAAGTTTGTCTTGAAGAGGCCGGAGACCATTCTTGTCAAGGCGATGACCAAGATAGTCAACTGAGTCTTTCATCAGTTCACACTTCTCCTTCTTCAGGCGTAACCCGTTGCTTTCTAGTCTCGAAAGAACCGCTTCCAGATTTTCTAGATGGTCCTCATCAGTCTTGCCACTGATGATTATGTCATCGAGGTACGGCTTGCACATGGGAATATCTGCTAAGAGTCCCTCCATTGTCCTCTGGAACATGGCTGGTGCGGTCGCTATTCCGAAAGGAAGTCTAGTGTACTCAAAGAGACCTCTAAGCGTGTTGATTGTTGTGTACTTGCGGGCTTCAGGATCTAACTCTATCTGATGATAGGCGTGGCTTAGATCTAACTTGGTGAATTTTTCTCCACCTTCAAGTTCCTGTAGGAGGTCTTCTAGTGTTGGTAGGGGATACTGTTCTACCTTCAGAACCTTGTTTGCTGTCCTTTCCGACAATTGTCGGATACCCTAATAATCAAATTGAGAAGTGAAAGTTAATTCTAAGTCATGTCAATAGGTTGTTAATTACACTTTAATTAATTACCTAATTATACGGTACCGCAGTTCAGCAATACTGATGCTCCTATGAGTCTTTGAAATATCTTATTGCCAAAAAAGTTGTCTTTTTACCTGCAGATATTAATGTTTAGTTAACAGTAACTTCAAATTGGAAGATTTCTTAATTAGCATACTTTAATTTGGCTAATTACCTTAATTAACTGTCATATGTGTAGGCCTACACAATACGGTGTACAACCTAGCTGTTCTCTAAAAATAATAAATGGGCCTTTTACAAAAAAATCAAATGAAATTCATGTTCAAGACCTATAAAATGTTCTTATATTTGCTGTAAAATGGATAATTCCATAAAGCAACACAAATTAAATAAGATAAACAACAATTTTGACATGTAAATTACTCATTTCATCCTCCTCCTCCACCTGCTCCGCCACCCCTACAACTTGTAATATATACAGCTGCCATTTTTTAGTATTAACTTTGTTTTCAATAGTATTTTCCACATTGGTAGCCCTATATTTCAGCTTTAAAATGAGACCTTAACTGGGTTAATAGGACAAGGGGTTGCTGAACTATGACATTTTTTCTTCGCAAGCGTTCAGAAAAATGTAACAACGCCACCCTTTTTGCCTACGAGGTGGTGACATGCGACCAAATGTGTTAGAAATATATTAGAGAGGTCTTCAATCTTTATTTGCTATCTTAATCTCACTGTTAAGTTTGGTGAAAATTAAAAAGACATCGGTTCAACTTTCGGCAAAACTGCACTTTTAATAGGGGGATAAATTATTTAATGTGTGCTAGCTATCTTGAGACGAGGCTAAAAGTCACAATGATCACCAATATCTACCACAGTGACGCGCACGCCTCACGCATTGGTTGAATGAATCAACCACGCGCTATAAATAGGGATGTTAGACGCACGCATTATGATCCTGAAATCGGGGAGATATATGTGCAGTACAGTCATAAGGTTCAGATACACACGATCTTAAAAAAATCATTAAAAATCAATCTCAGCATGAATGAGCAAATTGAATAAGTATTACCGTAGTTTAGATTTATATTCCAATGTTGAGACCATTTTCTTCACAAATAGAATCGTAGAAATTATCAAAATAGCGCAGTAAAGATGAGCTAAAATGCGGTCATTGAACCATCCGGTGTGTTTGACACGTATCGTAGCGGCATGGCACCGATCTCGGGCTACTCTGGGTAAAACTTCCAATGTTTACATCGAAATCTAAAAGTGATCCTGGGGCCTGATCATGCCGAAACTTCGGTATGCCATTCATAAATATACAGGCTGAATCAATGCGCGTTGGTTACTTTCTTACCCCGCAACTTCATGTAGCCTTGCGCAATGAAAAAAAGTTTGTTATCTTAGCGATTTTTTCATAAGAAAATTAACTTTTTTGTGTTAGCCAATACTTCGAGATTGATCATCAATATCTTATCTATCTCTGAACCAAAAATGAAGAGATAAATCGTCCAGGATCATCTAAAGATCTTTGACAGAAAACGAAGTGAATATTTTGATTTTGCGTGCTCTGAAATCATGGGGAGTAAGTGCAAACGAAGAAAGAGCGTGATGTCACCGTCTTGCACATAGGCCACGTGCGTTGCGAGCGGGGAATTTCCATACGAAATTCGGGGAATTGGCTCTTACGACTGACGTAGAAACTCCCTCGTATTTTGATTGAAATTCATCTCGTGGAGAAATATGAAGAAAAAAATAGATTTGATGGGGATATTACATCAAAACGGAGCACCACAGCGATGATATCGCTATTGCAAATGTAAGAATGTTATTCTGGTCATATCATTCAAGATCTAAGATAAATCCTGGACACTTAAGATACTTATTTTGTTGGACTTATGAAGGATTGGTTTTTATTTTTTATTTTTTTATTTTTTTATTTTTTTAAATTTTTTTCTTCCCTTTATCTTTCTGGATTTTCTTTGTTTCTCTTTGTTCGTTTTCATGGAAACACTGCATTTCATAAGATTATTGGTATGAAAAGATATATCTGCCATTACTTAGGAATGCAAGGTGTTTCAGATCACAATTTTGCAATGAGAAAGGTGATACTTTGTTTAAAATATTCTTTAATTTTCTTTGTTTTTCTTTGTTTTTCTTTGTTTTTCTTTGTTTGTTACCATGGCAACAGGACATTTGATGAAATTAGTTGTATCAAAATATTTGTTTGCCATTATTTTGGGATGCAAGGTGCTTAATTATACTATATTGTGATGAAAAAGGTGATATTTCATTTCTTTTATTTAATTTTCTTTGTTTTTGTTTCCATGGCAACGCTATTGATAATTTTAAGTTTGTAAGAATTTTTTTTTTAAAGTTGAAGAAGAATTAATTCAGGATGTCATATTTCAATTTTCAACTGAAAACAAGAATTATTTTTGGAGATATGGCACATCAAACTTTATTTGAAATTGTATATTGTATACTCTTCTCAAGACTTTTGTAACCCCCGGTGCCATGCTTCTACAGTGAAACCCTATACAAAATGTTCAGGAAACGCCCCAAAAAAATATTAATGAAAAAATCATATCTCAAGAACCGATTAATGTAATTACTTCATCTTTTTTGCATCTTGAATGATAAATTATGTTCTTCACAAAGACTACAAAATTGTCCTAATATAATGCATTTAAATTTTCAGCCTAACATCCCTACTATAAAATCCTCTCTTTTGGAAAAGTCTGTCTCTCATAGAATAACACATGTTTCGTCGTGGTGGAGAAACGAAAACTCAGAGATCTAAATAGCGCAAGTTAGGGACGCGTCTTTGATGTACGCATCATTGTACACATAATAATGACTTTTAGCCTCGTCTTAGGATAGCTAGCACACATTAAATAATTTATCCCCCTAAAGTGCAGATTTGCCCAACTTTCAACCCTGTGTTTTTGTTTGATACAATATTTTGCAGATTCAAATTTGTACAATTACTCATTTATTATGTGTATTTATGGCATTTGATAAATTTAGTGTAGTATTATTTTGGACTTTTGGTGATCTAGCTTCCATCTTTGTCAATGTAGCAAATTTTATACTATTACTATCATTCCAGGTATTTTTAAAACCCTGCCCAACTTCTGTGTGACTAATTATCATTATAATCATCTTGATATGCTCTTTCAGCCATTAAGAATGTTTCAGTCAAACATTTTCCCCTGTTTATTAATGTTTTTTTGTTGTCTTTTTGGTATATTACTAGTTGGTCTTGATGCTGCTGGAAAGACAACAATCCTCTACAAGCTCAAATTGGGTGAAATTGTCACAACAATTCCCACCATTGGTGAGTAACTTCACAGTAAAGTGTTTGTGCTTGCATGTATACCTAACGATGACACATGCACATACACAGATCTGAATGTATGCAAACTACTTGTATTGAGTCATAATAAACAAAACCGGACTTTAATATCTTATAAAATAAATCGTAAAGCTTAAACAATTGCCTTTAAAATGATATATCATGCATTTTGATCGTTTTACGCTTCGCCGACGCGACCTTATTATCCAAAGTCATGCAAAAACTACCTGTGCCCACATCTACAAAGTATTGTAAATTGTCCTGGACCTGGTAGGACTATTTACTCCATACAGTGGCAAATTCTACTTCAGGATGCACTTTGAACTACAAACAGAGAGGAAAGAACTGCCTAATAGATCTAAAGTCACCAAATCGATTAAAATTGATTTTATAATTTATTGTACAAAATTTCTCTTTAAAAAGGATAAATTATACTTACAAAAACTGTCATATAAGTTCCGTTTGTTTCCCTTGCTGCTTGGTTTTCCATCGTAAACAAAGAAAGCACGCCCGCAACGTGCGGAGACCTCTTATTATTGCCCAAAACAAGCGGACTCGCGATCTTCAAGCATGCGCACCGTATCCGATTTCGGATAATGTCGTATCAGAATTTGGATACGGTAACTCACGCGGTGCGGGAAATTGGCGGGGAATACATGGCAGTCATCCAGATAGCAGCAACACTTCCGAGACGGATCAGGTCCTCAGGTTTGTTATTGCCCAAAATTGCAGATTTCTCCATATTTCAGACATTTGAAGAATAACTTGGACAATTTTGGTAAGTTCAAATTATAGTTGTATCATTTTTAGGGCCAGTTATGATTGATTTTGCTGAATTTAAGTTCAGAATTTTGCGTGGAAATTTGACAAACTTTTCTGTACCGGGCCAGGTAGTTCCCGTGTAGGCTGGCATTGCTCTGGCTGCTTGTGTGCCTGTGCCCAAGTTTACCGTTGTCTTGTTCCATCATGAATGGATGCGTCTGTTTAAAAAAAAAAAATTTAAGGACATTTTAAGAATATTCTTTGGTGAATTCAAACAAAATACCAGCTGGTTGCCTGTCCTTTTCATGTTAATCAAGGTGGAAGGGGATCCCCCCCCCCCCCCCCCCCACCCTCCTCCCATCAGCAACCCCACTGTTTTGAGGCAGGGGGGCCTGAATAGGATATGCAGGATGAAGTTATCTTTGAAAATCAAACAACAGATTCAACCATTCACACAAAAGAACACTGCAGACTTGGACAGGGTAGTTTTTGCATGACTTTGGATAATTAGGTTGTGTTCGGTGAAGCCTGAAGTGATCAGGGTGTATGATATATAATTTTAAACGCAATATCCCAACCTTTAACATGATACCAATATCAACACATATATGTTTAGAATTGTGGATTTATAATTCTATTATTTATTTTGACTCACACTGTATATCAACAAACTAGATCATAGATGATTGCAAGAAAACAAGGGCCCATTTGTCAATATGTTTCAGTATATTCAGCATTTGTCACGAATGTCATTCTTATAAATAATGACAAACATCAACATCAATACACATGGAGTTTATTTATTGCTCTGGAGTATTAATATCGTTTTTTCTGAATTTTACTAAAAATGGGTCTGGGGATAATTCATTTAACCAACAACTGTAGAATATTAATAATAATATCTTATTTTATTCTGTTAAAATTGTTACTTATCAGTCTTCTTATTAACCTAATAATGATTAATCTTGTTATTTTATACAGGAGTTCCTTTTTCCAAACAACATTATTGATTCTTGTTTTCTCACTGTCTATTCTTGCTTTCTTATTGTTATTTTGCCTACCCAGGTTTCAACGTTGAAACAGTAGACTACAAGAACATCAGCTTTACAGTATGGGATGTGGGTGGTCAGGACAAGATCAGGCCACTATGGAGGCATTACTTCCAAAACACACAGGTGGGCAACTCAATATATTTGATGATTCCCCCCCCCCCCAAAAAACAAACAAAAAAACAACAACAACAAACAAACAACAAAAACCAACAGGCAAAGGAAGACCATCAGTTTATTTGTGTGTTTAGAATGCAACAGTTGATGACCTTGTTATTAATTTGCATTGTTAAGATAGCGTAGATTGCTTTACCTTTTTATTGTTTGCTTGTTTCGTATGACATATGTGACCTTACACCACAAAACGACCAATAAGTCTGGGAAAATGATTCTGCTGATTTTCACATGACATCACAGAAGAATTAATGACTTTTAAAGGGGTAGTTCAGTTTTGGTATAGAGGGCGCTGCACACAATTATATTTTTTGTGAGATAATGAAAAACTGAGTGTAAAATTGGAAAGAGCATACAATTTTAATGGCAGAATAAACTTTATTTTATCAAAATCGGTTCAGAAACAGCTGAAATATCAATAAATATATCCGATCTGGGGCCCAGATATATTCAATGATTTTTAAAACAATTAAAAAAATGCTTACACTTTTTCAAAAAGTTTCAAAAGAGGTTTTAAAAATAGTTGTTGATGATCTCTCTATTTAATCATTATTACAACAAAACATCACATGCATAATTTTGTATGAAAAATGGTTGAAACAAATGCTTTTTTAGAGAGCGCCCTCTTCTGTTTGAATGGCTCTTTTTGAATGATAACAGGCTTTTTACTTAATAATCGTTTGTAATTGTCTATACCTTTCGAGCATGGTGGAGTAATAACTATTAGTTTGTAGTGTTATTGTGCAGGTTTTGGTTACTAAAGCTCAGCCTTACCAAAACTGTACTACCCCTTTAAAAATGGTATATAATTTGTCATATTCAGACAAGGCAAACCCTCTGAAAATGAGTGCCAAAGATTTGGAAAATGGCTGAAGCAGTATTAAAACAAGGGAGAAACAGGCCACTTCAAAGATCGGCGTCCATTCAAGCATTCTGATAATTTGTATTCAATGAAAAAACATACTTAAACATGATTTCTGACGATCAACATTTCATAGAAGGTAGATTAAGATACCTTCATTTTAAAAATCCTAAATCTCATACTTTTAACCAAATTTGACTATTTCAGCTTATAAGAGAGAAACTATATCCGTGACATAACGGTCATTTTGTGGTGTAAGATCACATATATGCACATTCTATAAAGTCAAGTCTAAGCTTCTCAGCCAGGTCAGAGCAGCATCTGTTGTCTGATGAATCCCCTCAAAACTATCAGGGAAACATCAGACAGGGCATTCATTTACCACATGCTGCACTGTCTGGTCTGGATTCCTGCAGTCACAGGCATGCAGGGCTGTCTTTCATTTTCCATCGATGGAGATGATGGGCTGACCTTGCATGAAGTGTTCTTATCCTGTTCAGAGACGCCCGCCCATTCTTTCTGGGGAGGTTGAAGCCTGCTGGCTCTGACGTAGGGTCCTGTACAAGGTCTTGATTAGGGAAGTCTGATGCCGCCCAGGTTTTGCGCCATTCTCCTTTTAGGTCAAACTCTTCTAGAGACTTCGCAGAACACCAAAAGGGTGTCCGTGATTTAAAGCGCATGTTGGGTACGTTCCCTAGGTCCTCGTGGATAGGTAGGTCTGAGTTGGTGCTCTGGGTTGGTCTATTAGTGCTCCTTCATATTAGGGAGAGGGGTTGTGTCACAAAGGAATGGAGGATTGTTTGTGTCTTCATTCAAGTTTTTGTTTGATGTTTCAAACAATTTAAAATTGTTTTATATTTGTAGTATGCGGCTTAGGGGCTTATGCCTTTCACTCCAACGGTTGGTTGAGTGGTGGCATCCGCATCACGATTTCCCGCCATTTCTTTCAGTTTCTTGCCAGGTGTGCAGCCTCTGTGTAGAAGTTTACATTTCAATTTGAGAAGTCTGATTTGATGCAGTCTGTCTATATTTGATGCATCTATTCTTCCTTCTAGTACTACTTTGGGGTAGCGTGTTGGAGGCATTTGCTGTATTTGTCCAAAGAAGCGAAGTCTTTTTGGGGATAATTAAAAAGTAAAAACAAATATATTACCTAGTTGAAGATGTCCACTTTTTATTTCATTATTCACAATGATGTATTTATTTATTTATTTAGTTTATTTATTTTATTTATTATTATTTATTTATTTATTTATTTTTAGCTCACCTGAGCCAAAGGCTCAAGTGAGCTATTGTGATCGCTTTTTGTCCGTCGTCCGTCGTCCGTCGTCCGTCGTGCGTCGTGCGTCGTCCGTCGTCCGTCGTGCGTCGTCCGTCGTCCGTAAACTTTTTACATTTTCATCTTCTTCTCCAGAACCAATGATCGGATTCCAACCAAACTTGGCAGGAATCATATTTAGGGGTAGAGGAACCAAAGTTGCTAAAATGGTGGGCGTGGCCCCCAGGGGGGCCCTGGGGGAGGGCACCAAATGTAAAAAATATGTAAATTTTAAACATCTTCTTCTCAAGATCCAGAAGTATGACAGACCTGATATTTCATATTTAGATGCCTCTATTGATGAAGAATGAAAGTTGTTCACAAGATTTTTGTGGGTGGTCCCATAAGGGCCCTGTGGGCGTAACAGTTTTTTGGGGGGCCCTACCATAGGAAATATACATTTTCATCTTCTTCTCCAGAATCAATGATTAGATTCCAACCAAACATGGCAGGAATCATCTTTAGGGGTAGAGGAACCAAAGTTGCTAAAATGGTGGGCGTGGCCCCCAGGGGGGCCCTGGAGGAGGGCACCAAGTGTAAAAAATATGTAAATTTTAAACATCTTCTTCTCAAGATCCAGAAGTATGACAGACCTGATATTTCATATGTAGATGCCTCTATTGATGAAGAATGAAAGTTGTTCACAAGATTTTTGTGGGTGGCCCCACAAGGGCCCTGTGGGCGTAACAGTTTTTTTTGGGGCCCTACCATAGGAAATATACATTTTCATCTTCTTCTCCAGAACCAATGATTAGATTCCAACCAAACATGGCAGGAATCATCCTTAGGGGTAGAGGAATCGAAGTTGCTAAAATGGTGGGCGTGGCCCTCAGGGGGGCCCTGGGGGAGGGCACCAAGTGTAAAAAATATGTTAATTTTAAATATCTTCTTCTCAAGATCCAGAAGTATGACAGACCTGATATTTCATATTTAGATGCCTCTATTGATGAAGAATGAAAGTTGTTCACAAGATTTTTGTGGGTGGCCCCATAAGGGTCCTGTGGGCGTAACAGTTTTTTGGGGGGTCCTACCATAGGAAATATACATTTTCATCTTCTTCTCCAGAATCAATGATTAGATTCCAACCAAACATGGCAGGAATCATCTTTAGGGGTAGAGGAACCAAAGTTGCTAAAATGGTGGGCGTGGCCCCCAGGGGGGCCCTGGAGGAGGGCACCAAGTGTAAAAAATATGTAAATTTTAAACATCTTCTTCTCAAGATCCAGAAGTATGACAGACCTGATATTTCATATGTAGATGCCTCTATTGATGAAGAATGAAAGTTGTTCACAAGATGTTTTTGGGTGGCCCCATAAGGGCCCTGTGGGGGTAACATTTTTTGGGGGGCCCTACCATAGGAAATATGCATTTTCATCTTCTTCTCAAGAACCAATGATTGGATTCCAACCAAACTTAACAGGAATCATCCTTAGGGGTAGAGGAACAAAATGTGCTATAATGGTGGGCGTAGCCCCCAGGGGGCCCTGGGGGAGGGGACTGAGTGTAAAAAATATGTACATTTTAAAAATCTTCTTCTCAAGATCTAAAAGTATGACAGACCTGATATTTCACATTTAGATGCCTCTATTGATGAAGAATGAAAATTGTTCACAAGATGTTTGTGGGTGGCACCATAAGGGACCTGTGGGGTAACAATATTTTTGAGGCCCTACCATAGGAAATATGCATTTTCATCTTCTTCTCAAGAACCAATGATTGGATTCTAACCAAACTTGACATCCTTAGGGGTAGAGGAACAAAAGTTGCTAAAATGATGGATGTGACTGCCAAGGGGGCCCTAGGGGAGGGCACCTAGTGTAAAAATATGTACATGTTTAAACATCCTTCTTTTCAAGATACAGAAGTATTAAAGACCTGATATTTGGTTTATAGATGCCTCTTTTGAAAAAGAATGAAAGTTCATGACATTTCTTTCGATGGCCCCTGAGGGGTTCTGTGGGGGTAATATGTTGGGAGGGGGGGGGGGGGGGGGACTTCCAAGAGAAATTAACATTTTTGTCTTTTTCTTCCAATTGAATAATTATATGTCAACCAAACTTTGTTGAAATCATTCTTAGTGGTAGGGGTTCCCAAGTTGTTTAAATGTTACTATTTGGCTTCTAGTGGAGTCTAATTGGAGGGCCCCCAAGGATAAAAAATGTATAAAATTCAAAGATCTTTTTCTCCTTATACATACAATGTATATGCAGAGAGAACATGCGCCAGATGTGAATTGATTGACCTCAGGTGAGCGTCGTGCCCCCCTGGGGCTCTTGTTATTTTTTTGGGGGGAGGGGGCTACTTATGCATGAAAATAATACTGCAAATTTATGGAGGCTCTTTTATGATGTTTGTTGTTGTTGTGTGTGTGTGTGTTTTTCTCTTTTTTGGGGGGGGGGGGGGTTTATGGGATATTTGGAGGGCTGCATTATCCTGAACCTCTCTGTATTTTTCACTGATAAATTTATTGCACATCAATAAACCTAAAATTAACATCTTGTACATTTAAATTGTGCAATAGTTGGAGATTTGTAAGAAATTCTGTTAAATTTAATATGATATAAATATTCCATGCAAGTCTCATCATCTGTTTGGTATTTTGTTTGATTACAACAGGGACTCATCTTTGTAGTAGACAGCAATGACAAAGAAAGGCTAGCAGAGGCCAGGGAGGAATTCAAGAGAATCGTAAGTATACCATAAATCAATGAAAATGAACGAATGATGACCATAAATCAAGAGAATTGGGTATCCTACTTCTGAATTGATGATAAATGAATATATATTTCTATTGACCAAGAATTTCACAGACAATTTTCAACCTTCCTATCAAGAGGAACCATCTGGTTCCTTGTGACTACTTGAGTTCTGAATTCTAGATTTCAACTATTTTTATAGTAATTCCTTTAGGGGGCTAACACAGGGAACTAGTCATAGCCCAGCATTAATGTGTGCAGCTGTACTGATGACACTGTCCAGGTATTCACTCTACTCAGAATACCAATAGTGAACCAGATTCTTGTGTGTGATTCTCTTACACAGAGGACCTCCATTTATTTGTTATCAAAGGAACGGATTGTTTTGCGAAATTGCATGGAATTCTTTCCTGCAAGGGTGCATATAGATGAGAGAGGAAGGCACATATACACATGATAACACGAGTTAGCTTGCGCACTTAAAGGGATCTAGTAACTTTGTTGACATGTGCAAAAAGTGATGAATGGTTGATGCAATGTATATTCTTGTTATCTCATATGTCCACGGGGTATTGTGTGAAAATTTCAAGTCAAATGGACATTGTATGGCCAAGTAATGAGCGAAAATGCAAAGTGATATTCAGTAACTCACTGTACTCACTTTGTACACGGAAGAAAAACTCGCCCGGAGTTTTTCTTATCTGAATACTTCAATCATACATATCTTTGTAACGAAAGGGAAATTTGAAAAACCGAAACCTGTCCCGTGATTTTATTGTTAATACGAATACAACAAGTTATAAGGGAACCGCTAGAATTACAATTTTATTTTGAGGATTTGGACAATGTTACTATTAAAGTCCCTTTAAATTTCATGCTTGACAAAAGATGCTAACTAGTACCGATAGTGGGATTTGAACTGCATCTGCGAGGTTTTCAGTCACTGAGCTAACTTGCCTTCTCCATGCCCTTGATTTCCTTGTTATTTGTTTGTGGTATATTTAAGCGCAAGGAGGATTTTAAATCCTCCACATCAAATAAGCACATTGCTCTTGTCAAAAATATGCATCGTAGATATTTAATAATATCACTTACGTAAATGGAGCTGAAGTTTGAAGTAGGGAAGGAATAAGATATATGAATGAAATCATTCCTATCATTGTAAAAACCTGACTAAAAATTCTAGATTGAATTACAGTTTTCTGTTATTCTCTCCTTTTTTAAGATAATAATACCATAAATCTCAGTGTACAAGACGCATCCCCCTTTTTGGCCCCAAAAAACCAAAACAAAACATATATAAATATTTGTATGCCTCCGCCCACTTAACGAAGTGGCTGGAGGCATTTTGTTTTCGGGTTGTCCGCTCGTACGTACGTACGTCCGTCCTGTTTTCGTTCTCGCGATATCTCAAGAACCGGTTGACGGATCAATTTCAAACTTGGAATGAGTATACATATCGGGGTGACAATGATCTGATTAGATTTGAGAGGTCATGTGGCCAAAGGTCAAGGTCACAGGGCTCATTATATATCCAAAAATAGCTTGCAATGGCAAAATCTCAAGAACTGAAAGTCAGAATTCAATCAAACTTCGTACCTGGATGCATTTTAGGAAGCCAACTAAGCCATATAATTTTGGGGTCATGAGGTGAAAGCTCAAGGTCACAGGACTAAATATACATGCAAAAATAGCTTGTAATGGCAAAATCTCAAGAACTGAACGTCAGATTTCAATGAAACTTGGTACCTGAATGTATTATAGAGAGCCAATGTAGCCATGTACAATTTGGGGGTCATGAGGTCATAGATCAAGGTCACATTTATGCATACAAAAATCGCTTGTAATTGTATAAACTTGAGAATTGAATGTCAGATTTCAATCAAACGTGGTACCTGAATGTATCATAGGGAGCCAATGTAGCTATTCAATTTTGGGGTCATGAGGTCAAAGGTCAAGGTCACATGAATGCATTTATAGCTTGTAATTGTAATAACTCAAGAACTAAATGTCAGATTTCAATCAAACTTGGTACCTGAATGAGTCTTAGGCAGCCAATGTAGCCATATAATTTTGGGGTCATGATGTGAAAGATCAAGGTCACAGGACTCATTTTATATGCAAAAAATAGCTTGTAATAGTAATCTCAAGATCTGGTTGATGGATTACCATCAAAATTGAGTTTACAGAATTCTGTGCATGTTAATTTGGGCTTGATATAAAAATTGCGTGATAGCGGAGGCATAATTTTCGACTGCGCGCAGTCGAAGATCCTTCTAGTTTTTTTTTAGACACCATGTAGTGATTTTTTTGTTTAGTCACCCTGTAGTGCTGTTGGAATGCGTATGACACAGGTCTAGGCCCTGACAAGAGCTTACTGTCAGAAGTAGCATTCATCAACATTATACATTTTCTCATATTAAAAATAGTGGTTAGTAAAAAATTGCATGAGCAGTAACACACTGCTCATGCAGCCACTGCTCATTAAATATGCAATTTTATTTTTTACTAACCACTACTGTATACGCCAATATTTTCGCGTACAGATATTTTCGCGAGTTTCGCGAGTTGTTAATTTCGCGATCTGCCGGCCCTGTGAGAAAATAGCATCGCACAGAAATTAGAATATATGACAAAAATGATGTGTACTTTGCACGAGAAATTCCTTTTAATCAATGAACAAATGTGTATTCTATCATAACGGCGACATAACATAATGTAATTTCTACGGAAATATTGTTAAAATGTACACAAATTTTACCTCAGTCTCGGTCAAAATATGATTTATAAGCTTTATAGTAACTAGAAGCATTGTCCCGCGAATGGCGATTCTCGTACTAATAAATAATAATGAGTTTCGCATAGAGCTGAATACTGTACAAGTCCATGGTTACGCATTGTCTGTATTGCGCTCTGTATCTGTAGCTATTGCCATAGACCATGTAGATGGCATCGCAGGGCGGCGTGCCGCTGACGGGAACATGCAAACATATGGGAGATTGATTCAAGCACGAAAGTCAATTAGTATTGATATTAGAGTGCACGGAGAAAGCGTGCGATGAATACGTGCGCGTGTTTATGCACCGATAAATAGTCTCAATGGATGTTACATTCATAGCATATTTGTGAACTACAAATGGACAAGACAGCCGCGAGTGTGACGTGAATATGCCGCCATCTTAAGTTTATTTCAATTCCTTTTATTTTTAAATCGGTGGATACTAGTGGTCACACGGCGGGTGTGATGCACCGATCTATAGTATCAATGGATTGGTAAAATATATACGGACAAGGTACGCGCTAGTAATACTACCTGCAGGAGTTTACAAAGTAAATTTGGCGCCATGTTGCGTTTATGCCACATCCTTCTTTTTATATTGGTTGATAAGCACATGCACGTGATATTAGTGTTGAACTGTACAGTACTGTCTCCGTATAGCGCAAAATACAGCGTTCGGTAATAATTGCGTTCTTATTGCATCGTGGCAAAAGTTGACATGAGTTCATGCCAATATATTCGCGTGTTGTTAATTTCGCGCTTTGGTAGTGATTCGCGAAATTCGCGGAAATAAAACCCTCGCAAAATTAACAGCTTATACAGTATTCTTAATATGAGAAAATGATGATGAATATAGCACTACAGGGTGACACAACAAAAAATGCATCTTATACACAGAGATTTTAGGTACTTATAGAGTGCAAATTGCAATAAAGCCTCTAAGCGCTATTATTATTACCCGGGTCAACGGATACACAGTGCACATTTTGCACTCCCTAGGGAGTATTCCAGCCAGTCGCTTGTAAGGCGATTCCAATCCTTCCGGGTCCCCATGGGAAAATATGATCTGAGGGATGATATTGTGCTGATGTTTCCCAGTAAACAGTACCTCCCCCAAGCCATGTGAATTAATGATGTCAGAAAGATACTACGACTATGTTGTACATTAATCAGGAATACCAATACAAATCAAACGGCACGTTCCATAAAAGTGTTCTTTATTCTTTCCTCTTTGTAGATGGGAGAAGATGATCTGAAGGAAGCTGTAGTGTTGGTGTTTGCCAACAAACAGGACCTCCCCAATGCCATGTCTATCAGCGAAGTCAGAGATGGATTAGGCATGAACGACGTCAAGAATAGCAATGTAAGCACAATTTTCGACAAAATGTATAAATTAACCTGTCATTAAGAAAAACACACACAGGGTCTGCTTATGAGATCAAATTGTCCTTATCCCTTGGGTGTCTTTACAGGCAGATTTG
Source organism: Echinarachnius parma (assembly GCA_037951105.1). Lineage (NCBI taxonomy): Eukaryota > Metazoa > Echinodermata > Echinoidea > Clypeasteroida > Echinarachniidae > Echinarachnius > Echinarachnius parma. The sequence goes on along the minus strand of JBAMJV010002893.1, from coordinate 91,434 downwards.
ACTGTAGTCTTAAGACTTGGCATTTAGTATGATGAACAAGATTCTGATACTTGCATGGTATGTCAAGTGTGTGTTGCCAACTTTGAAATGGCTTAATGAAAATCTCTCTACCTTGAATCTTTATTTTGTAGAATCGTAAATTATTTGTATTATTTCTTGATGTGTGAATCTAATGATGATATTGGTATATGATTAAAGTCTCAGATATCTCTTTTGAAAATCTTACGAAGTTAATGTATCAAATTAATGTTTTCATTGAAAAATGAAAAACAATGTAAAATCTTTCAAAAGGAATATTTGTTCCCTTAAACTTACATTTCTATCTCTCATTGTCCTTGTCCCACAGTTCATCCAAACAGCATGTGCAACCCAAGGTACTGGTCTCTATGAGGGCTTGGACTGGCTGTCGGCAGAGCTTTCAAAGAGGAAATGAGAATATTGTGACATCGCCGCTGACATGTGACCTCTCACATGTAATTCTGTAGAGACTGTACCTATAGCAGGTCTTGACACCCTATCGTACATGCATCGCTAGCTAGCAGGACTTATCCCTATAGGACATGTATCACTAGCAGGCCTCATCCCTACCAAACATGCATTGCTCTTTGGAAGTGAATCCATATTCTACATGTGTTGCTGTTTGGACGTGAATCCATATTCTACATGTGCATCTATTTGGATTTGAATTCCTGTTAATAAACATGATGCCATATGGATTTGTTTCTATTTGGAATTGAATCCCTATTATACCTGTGTTGCTACTTGGACTTAAATCCCTATTCAAACCCACATTGCTCGCAGCATCCTCCTACAGCGTCCCCTAATGTAAGTAGTTTCCAGTGTTCCTAATGTCACTAAGAGGCTATCACCGACTGCCAGAACACTTTTCCAGATTGTGAGTCTCTTCCTGAAGAGAGAGGAACTGGAACAATAGTCCCCTGTTGATTTTCCTATAACATGCATTCTCCATAGACCCCGGCCCGAGTATTTTCAGGACCAGTCCTGAAGCGGTTAAAGAGAGCTCAGGGGGATGTTGCATAAAAAGTTGAGATCAATCGCAAAGTTGCAATTAATCGCAAGTGAGGGAATACGTCCATCTATGCCAATCATATTTGCGCATTTTCAAACTTTGCGATTGATTGCAACTCTGTATGCAACACCCCCCCCAGGCGGGGATATGTAAAATGTACAGTTACTCCATGAAGCCTTGTCAACATGAAGTCTGAGGAACAACAAACAACTCCTGAACTTCCCATGCTTAGCTATGAAAATAGATAGCTCTATAATAGTGAAAGAGCATTTAATGCTTCAGAGTGTAATATGTACTTTCACTACTTTGTATGTACGATAGCTCATTATTTTGGGAAAGCAATGATTCTGCGCTGCTATTAGAGGTGAAGGTATTAAAGTGTTATGTCCTTCATCATATATCTTAATTTAATGTTTTCTTACAAAAATATGTTTATGTGATTATAGTCCAATTCAAATGCATTGAAATTACACTAGAGTTTAGCTGGTATTGTATAATTTTACAAGTTTACTATTGCTTCTACATAACCATTGGAAATTAAGTTGTATGATAGCCTGCTCAATGATCATATATGGGATTATAATGTCATGCTTATTTTGTTGTGATTGCAAAGCTTGTAGTTGCATTTCTTCCTCAGTATATAAAGAAATATCTTCCCTTTTGCTCTGTGCAAGGACAGTTTGTAAATACAGACAACGTAGGTGATCATCAGCTGTTTATTCAGTTAAGCATGATGTTATAGGAACTTATAGCACATTAGTTTATTTCATGTAACTATGATGAACATGAAAAATCTCATTTCAATCATACAAATGTGTATAAACGGTGCAAAGAGGAATTTTAGAAGTGCTTTTAGAAGTTATCTTTAGGGTAAAAGATGATTGTGAGGAAGGTGATTGACCTAAAATGTGGATAGAGATACATGAATGATGTAGCACATAAAGGTACATGTAATGTATATGACTGAATGCATACAAACATGCAGCTGGTTTGTACTAGGCTTCTGCCTGGGGAAATTCTCAATTTCTAGAAGTCATCTGCAAGAGATAGGTTGTGATATTTAGATTTCTTCCTTATCCAAAATCATAAAAACGAATTTTAACGAATTCAAGCATTTTTAAAGATTTCAGTCCGATGACTAAGAGTCTATGTTTTCTCATTTCCATGTTATGTTTTCATCTGTTCATTTAATGCTTATGGTTTTGGTTTATATATTATAATATCTACAAATTGTGAACATATATCCAAACACAGTATCATAACTATGATTATTCTGAAGTGTTTGTAACAATTAGGTAACAAATCTCTATTATTTTGTTACGTTATGTTTTGTTTGGGCAGTGGATAGATTGTCATTTTTGGTTTTGTATAAATGTAAGAAAGTAATTGAATTAAAATGAATACAAAATTTCATGTATATTTATTTTAGTGAATGTAAGTGAAAACATTACATGTACAATGTACATGAAAACTCACAACAAAGATTATTACTGTTGGTCCATTTGGGCAAAATGTTATGATTTATATTTTAAGTCTCATCAAAATAATATAAATTCAAATGCATTGATGAATGAAGATTAGGATAGATATGGTTATCTTTTGTGAAATTTTCATCATGAACTTTTTTGTGATTAAAATTGTATGTATTTTTTGTCTGAAAGTTGAATTCCAATCTGGTACAGTGAAACACTATTAGAAAACATTTGTGTATTTATTACTAACATTATAAGATTTTTTTTTTCCGGAAATTCCTTAACGGTTACAAAGTTTTGTATTTTATGTTGTGTAATAGTAACAAAATTGTCAACAGTTCTCTTTTATTGAGGTAAAGTGAGAAATGTGATCATAGCTGACATAGACTAACCCTATAGTGTCCAATGCAGAATACACAGTATGCATTTCTTTTTTTTGTATATCAATAGCATGTAGTACAATACTCAGATTTATTTTATGAAGCTAAGAAACATTAATTATATTACTTCAGTATTTTCTATAATTTCTTTTTTATCATCTAACTTTTCTTCTTTATGTTGAAGATTTAGAGTTGATATTCGTTACTAAACTCACATTAAGCACAAATTAGTATAAGCAGAATCCTTACTCAAAGATAATATCTTTAAAGATTTATGTGACTATCTTCCTAACATTCCGCCACACATAAATGACATGGCAAAGTGATGTATTGATCTTCTCGCATAAAAATACATTTAATGCCCTCAAATTTGTCTGAAGTAAAAATATGACATTACTCATACATATCAACTATATAGATAGTTTTTAATTGTGTCATGGTGTTGTGATATTGTTGTTTTTTGCAGATTAAACGTTAAAATCCTTAAAAGCCAGATCAAACTCTGAAGATAAAATATTACCTTGTAGGCTTGTAGTAAATTTAAATCTATCACTTGTTGAATGTTCATTAAAATATTCACATAATAAATGGAAAGGATTTCAAGAGTTATACTCTAGTTGTGTTCATTTGTTTGAACATTTCTACACAAGTTTTTGTTTTGTCTTTGTCAGTGCTGTAGTTGAGTCCGGACTCAAGACTGCTTTTGATGGTCTCGTGAAAGGGACTCGGAGGCGAGTCACAATGTAAAACAAATGGGAACGTGCTATTTCTTGGGGACTCTAAACTTGTGGACTCAACTTCAGCCCTGCTAGGCAATAATGGCATAATATAGTTTGATGATAGCCGTATTCCCTTTCATTACACAGGCATGCCCCACTCCTTTATTGTGGAAAACATAAACAGACAGATTGTTTATTTTTCATTTTTATGTTCCAAATTTATTCTTCATTTCAATGAAAGTCCTACATACATCAGTGATAAAGCAAACATTTTCTGTTGAAATTACAATACAAAATTAAACATAATTTCTATAATCAATTGCATAGATCCGTATATAGGCCTACATGTAAGTGCACTTGAAATACAAAAGTAAAATTACTTGATACAATCTTTGAATGGGAATTCCTCCCCCACCCCTTCTTTCTCCTCCATGGTTTGACCCTGTTTGCTGCTGTTCAAAATCGTGCAAAGACTTACAATAACGTTCAAAAACATTTTTTTTGGTCACAATGTCTGTTTCTTATTATTTTCCTAAATGTTGACCCTTTCTACATAAAACAACACTTTTAACATAATACCAGGGAGCTAGTATTAATCTGCCATGGTCACAGTGGAACCTCTTTATAACTAGCTCAGTTATAACGAGGTAAAGTACTTGATATAGCGAGGTAATTTCACAGTTCCAGATTCTAGGGATGTTATTATATTTCAGCCATGATACAACTAGATATCTGATATAACGAGGTAAATTCCATGGTGCTCGTTATAATGAGGTTCCACTGTAGTAGCTGAATTTTTGAATTATTTCTAATATAAGGTTTGTTAATATTTTCATAGAGAGGGAGAAGGAAACACAACCAGTGAATGTGATTTACGAAACAGAGCACCCATGCGCACATCACTCAATATGGCTAGATATTCGGTGCATTTAAATCTGTTTATAACTGAAAGTGAAACAGCTAGTAGAGTAGACCAAACATTTTAGCTAAACAGTGTTGCATGTTTACAGTGTTCTGCATAGAAATATCCAAAATAAATTCCAGTCGTGAACAAATGGGTTTACTATATAATTGACAGCAAAGACTGTTGATCCAAAATGTTTGGTCTTAGTACACCTGGGCTAGGTGTCACCCCCCCCCCCACCCCCCCCCCCCCCCCCCCCCTCCCCCCAAAAAAAATAAAAAGAAGAGAGAACAGTTTTCTAGAAATAGGGGCAGCGGAAAGAGCAGAGGCACGCGGCCGGCCGCGCCGGCGCGGCGCTCCGGCGACGCGACACTAGCCTTGGCCTTGAATTGCATGCATGCTGCATGCATATTTGCACGACACGCAGAAGTTACGTCCGATACTGTTCTGTTGCCAAGAGATCGGGACGCGTCGACGATTTGATGTAAACAAATTGACCGCATTTCTGCATCATTGAAACAAACAAGAGATCAACATTTTTTCGTAGAGATGGATCCTGAGAGACAGATTCTATTGGCAGGGGAAGCTGAAGCCTATGTTGAAGCAATTCAAGCATTCCGGGTTCAAGATATTGGGAGTAACAAGTAAGAATATTTCATTTCAGTCCCACGTGTTGCAAATGGTGTTAGTAGAAGTGTTGACATCTGATAACTCAACATTATTGTAATTCAGTTAGCTAAATTTAATTCTGATCTGTTATTTTTATTTAATTACTCTTTCATTTCTTATCTGGATATTATGTTGAACAAATGATGTTTGATCTTCTGCCTATTCTTTTTTTAGTTTTTAAGTGAAACGAAAAATGAGTGAAAACTGAAAAGTCTGAAAGTGAAAAAGTGAATGTCTGAATTACTGAAAATAAAACTAACGCACTAACGGCAATGCCAATGACCAATGTGAAAATATTTTATTTATACATTAAATAGCAGATTTTTCAGTGTACTGTTATGAGGGAGAGATTTTGGTGATAATGCAGTTTCGTACACCTTTTTTTTTTTTTTTTTGCATCACTTTAAATTAAACTCTGACTTGAAACTAAATTGGTTTGTATTACTCACTGTAATTTGTCCTTATCCCTCACATAGCCCGCTGTCCCATTCATCGTGTATTCCCATTATATGACTTCGCCGAGCGCCAGTACAGCCGAAGTGCGCTTGCGCATGAAAATCATATGAATATTTATGAGGCCAGCCCCACGCACACGTGCCAGAGCGCTCCACTGTACATGCACAAAAAAGTACGACGATAGCTACTGTATATCGGGACTGCAAAACCATGCATAATGTCCATGTCAACAACTTTATCAACACTCGCACACAAGAAAAAAGGTATGAAACGATCGATAAAAGTATGTAGAATTCAGATAAATTATCATCATTCACATACAAAATTTTCGAAATATCGAAAACTGACCTTATAAACGGCATCCCGAATAGCTCAAAATCCATTTTGGCGAAAAACAGCAGGTGAAAAAGACCGTCTTTCACAAGATTTTGTCCAAAGAGTCGCGTATCGAATTTGGTATCGACGTGTAGAATGGGCGTTCAGAAAGCCAATGACGTAAGCATCGAAATGAATTGTGGGAAGAGAATGCAGCGAAAAGGGTAAACCCTGTGCTATGTCCAGACCGATACCGCCCCAATACCACATTTTCATGGCATGCATAATCGACCCAGAAGCCAGCCAAGTCTCGTAATGAGATGCGTGCGCACGCGATCAATGATGTCATGCATACATTATCGTTCGCGAAAGGTACCGCTTGCTGGCTATGTGGATCCCTCGATGGTCTGTTGTAATATTTTGGTCAAAATTTAAGCCCTTTTTGGCGACTTCAATCGATGGTTTTGAAAGCCTCGCGGCACCGGCTTCGTGGTCGTTATTATCAAAGTAGCGGCACTTCACGAGTAGCTAGCTATGCCCGTAGCTACCGCCTACCGGTGACTTGCAAGTGGAGAGAGAGTACCGTACCCCTGCGGTGCGCGCGCGCGCCGTACCAGTTACATCAGTATGTATGGTGGCTCTAAATCTGAAACGTAATCAATTGATCAAGCGGGTGGCCGTATGATCATCATCATCATCATCATCATCTCTACGGAAGGGTAGGTCGATGTCCTGTTGGTCTTCCGGGTCTTAAACAGTTGGTGTGTTGCTACAAATTTAGACTATGGATGGGCGGTCGCATTGAGACGGATTAGTGTAATTTAAATCTCTCATTCCACCAAAATTTGTCCAATCCATTCTTTAAAATTTAGTCTAACATTTAAGCGACATCTTGGCTGGAAAAGCTTGAAGGCGTGACCTCTTGTGGATTGGTACTCCGCCCGCGAGAAGAACTGCTCTGGTGACACGTTATCGAGGCCATGGAGGATCCTGTAGACCTGGATCATGTCACCTCGCCGTCTCCTGTAGAAAAGCGAGTGGAGGTTTAGGGCTCTCAGTCTGTCTTCGTAGGTCAGGTATCTGATTTCCTGCACAAATTTTGTAGCTCTTCTTTGGACTCGTTCAATCTTGTCAACTTCACATATGAGGTGTGGGTGCCATGCTGTTTGCCCGAATTCCAGGAGTGGTCGGACGAGTTATGTGAATAGTACAGTTATTGAGAGTTTGTCAAAGTGTGAGAAAGTCCGCCTGATGAGGCCCAGGGTTCGGTATGCTTTGTTCACTTGGGTTGCCATGTGTTTCTGGAACGTGAGGTTACTGTCTATAACAATGCCGAGATCCTTTTCCTCAGTCACAGACTCCAGTGTTAGGTCTCCCATTTCATATTCGTGGTTTAGGCTTCTCTTTCCCAGATGGAGTACTTTGCATTTTGTAGTGTTGAATGAAAGCTGCCATGTCTTGGACCATTTCAGTGCGTTGTCTATATCCGTTTGGAGTGATGATGCGCCATCTTCATCTGCTACAGTACCATAAATCTTTGAGTCGTCAGCGTACATCAGTATTTGGTTGTTTATGGCGTTTGGTAAGTCGTTTATGAATAGAAGAAACATGACTGGGCCTAGGACGCTGCCTTGCGGAATTCCGCCCAGTACCTCTGTCCATGTAGATTTCTCTTCGTTGATCCCGACACGTGTATTTTTAGTTCCACATTTAGAGCCACCATACATCCGCTTCAGCTATGGATGTAACCGGTACGGCGCGCACGGCAGGAGTACGGTACTCTCTCCACGTTCAAGTCATCGGTAGCTAACGGCATAGCTGCTCGTGAAGTCCCGCTATTTTGATTTTTACGACCGCGATGCCGGTGCCGCGACGCTTTCAAAACCATTGATTAAAGTCGCCAAAAAGGGCTTAAATTTTTACCAAAATATTACAACAGACCATCGAGGGATAAGGACAAAGTGCAGTGAGTAATACGAACTAATTTAGTTGAGTTTAAAGACAAATAAAGTGATGCCAAAAAAAAAAAAAAAGGGGGTACGGAACTGCATTAGCCCTGAGATTTTTAACAGCATCAGTGTGACAACATGTCATAGCATAATAATAATAATAATAATAATAATAATATAGTTATTTATATAGCACTAAATACATAAGTTTCATAGCGCTTTACACTATTATTACCCCGGTCATAGGATACAATGCAAACCAGCACACATTGTGTGCACCATCTCCACTCCCTGGGGAGCATTCCTTCCAAGCGCTCATGGGCTTAAGAAGATCGTTCACATAAAGGCTTTCACCTCCTACCGGTCCCCATTTATACACCTGGGTAGAGAGCAGCAATAGTGGATAAATTGTCTTGCCGAAGGACAAACGCGGTGGGCAGGGTTCGAACCCAGGATCTCACGATTGGAAAGCGCGCGCTCTACCAATGTTGCCACACCACATCCACATAGCATAGGTGCATAGAATTTTTTTTTTTAGAAATGTGTTAATTGTTTTTCTCAATGAAAAATAGTTTATTATTTGTTTACCAACTAATTTATCAAGGCGGTTGGCATTTGGCCTAGAGTGGGCTAGAAGATATAAATTAAACCCCTGCCATACTGGTACATTTTGCATTAATGACAACTCAAGATGGATTATAGAGCCTTCACACATGATGCTCAAGATTGCATTTTGTTATACTTTGGTTTAGACTAAACTTAGTTTACAGTTTAGATCAACTCGGAACAGACCTAGCTACTATCATGTTCTCTGTCTTTCTTTTCACTCCCAGCCGAAGGTTTTAGTATATTTTTAATTTTCTATTTATCATTTAAATACCAGCAATGACATGTTTGTTTCTTTTTTTTAATAGACTTGATAAATGTTCTTGACAAATTTTTGAAATATAATGTCAAGATTTTTATTTTTTTCCAACTTAATGGAAAGATGATTGGGCATACAACTTTCATATTAAACTACTATGCCAAATAATTCATGATCATAATACAAATATTTTTATGAAAATCATATACATAGCAAAATCCATGTAAATACAGTGTTTTCTTGCATGTCTTTTTCTCTAGCTGGATGAAGCAGCATGAGTACCTTGAGAAGCTCAACATGCAAGCTGTGATCCATGCCTCCAGCAACCAAGATGAGTTTGTCAAAGAGATGCTCCTCTCACATGAAAAGGTATACTTTGAGTTTGATAAACATTCATAGCTCAGAAAGACAAGTAATTTACAGGGGTGTCGATCCGTTTTTGAGATTGGGGGGCGAAATTTGAAAAATTTTCCAGAGTGACCACTGAGAGAGCTAAAAGCCCCACATTGGCATGCCCGGAAGTTTGATTATGCGCTCATTGAAAGTGTCTTGATGGCTCAAAGACCTGACTTTGGGGGGCACCCACATTTCGACCCCCAGGATCGACACCCCTGGTAATTTATATATCCCAGATTGGTTGATACTAAGAGATGCTTTACTCTTACATTAAAGGTATACTTTGAGTTTGATAATCATTCGTAGTCCTGAAAGACAAGAATTCATCTTACAAAATGAAAATATACATGTAACCCCAGAATGGTTGATGCTGTGCCAATGAATAAGTGCAATTTATTTGATCTTTTACCAATGGCAATATTCAGCATCTAAAACAGAAAAGACACTAACTGGAAAATAATCTTACTAGTCTTACAAGATCAATATCGGTGATTGAGATAAAAAACATATAGTGATTGAGATAAAAATATGTAAAGACCCCACATTATTTTCATTTTATTTTTTATTTTATTGGCAACTTTGATTTCTATTTTAACAGTATTTGATATAAGCATGCACTCATAATTCACTTTCCTTCTTCATACATGAAGACAGGTATTTAAAGTTTGTATTGATAAGTTGTAAATCTTATATATATTTTTTTATTTTTCCAGATCCCTGTTGTGATACAGGAGCTTCTTGCTATCGAGGTTTGGAAGCTAAAAGTCTTCTCCATCATCAAGAGAATGAAAATTGACCTGAAGACCACCTTTCCCCTTTACATGACACTGTACCACGAGGCTACACTGGCAAACCTGCTGGAGACCATCTTATACCACAAGGTACGAGTTTTAGCCACATATCCAAACTATATATCGTTGAATGTAATGATGATTCCAGCCTGTTCCAAAGTACCCACTCCCAATGGAAATGGTACTGCATTTTGTTTTGATCTACTAATTTCACAATCAGATGAATCTAAACAAGGATTTATGCAGAATCAAAGTGCAGGAAGTCAGCATCAATGTTGAGATTTATTTTGTGTACTTTGCATGGTTGTATTTTATCTACTTTATTTGTTGATCTGTACAATTTTGTTGTAAATGTGATATAGATGTGTGTGATCCAGAGCATTTATCCCAGCATTCCCAGTTATGTTTAATGCAGCAAACAATGAAGTCTCCCTCAATAGGATGTTTCTCTATCAATGAGTGAGATCTTTAATAATTTGTTTGTTTTCTTTACAATAAAGTGGGTTGAACTGTACCTGCGGTGATGACCAAGAGAAACAATAATGTAGCAGTACTGAATAGAACCCCTGTATTAAGCAAAATGTGTATATCATCCTATGCAGGACCCTTGTGAAGCGGCAGAGGACTGTGCGCTGGATCTTGTTGATTATTGCCATCGTAAAATCAGTTACTTAATAGCAAGGTAAGTTCAGTTCATCATTGTCAATGACGTCAATTGACGTCAATTGATTTTGCACAATTTTGAGCAATTGTACAACAACCACATCTAGCCCTGAAGACTGTTTGATTTTAGTAGCAAACACACATACATCATAGACCCCAGCACAATTATCTTTGGGGCAACTCTTGAATGGGTTAATGCACACTTAATTATAAATAATATTGTTGATTAATTTTAAGACTAATTCAAATTTTACCACAGAGAATTTGGTTCCAGATTATTAATATGAAATGGGAAACAAATTATTGAAGAATATAAACCTCAATAGTGTGTAGCATTTCTTGGCAAATACTCATTTTATGTACAACTATTTAAAACCTGTGTATTTTATGCTTTGATCAACTCAAACATTACATAAGGTGTTGTACTGTCAGCTTGCCTGTCTGTCCATTTGTAACAATTAATATATTAATTAGATTTGATGATACAAATTTAGTATAATTTAATGAATTTTCATTCAAATTGTTACATGTTTGTATAACTTTTAGGAGTATAGATCAAAGTATAAAGATGAAGGGAGTATTTATGAACAGTATAACATTTGTATATATATTTTTTTTTTATGAATAACTTACATTGTATCTTTGTTTATTATATCCCAGGCAAGAGGAGAAGGACAGTGAGGATTCAAGTCAAGAAGAAAAGAAAATTGAAGAACTGTCATCCATGGAGGTATTTTTTTTTTCTTTTTTCTTTTTTTCCCTGTGAACTTTTCAACATTCAAGTTTTAAACATGATAAAAAATGGCAAGAAATTAGTATCCAGACATTAAATGAAGAACAAACCAGAATAAAATGGTTAGTTCTTTATTATGTTGCAACCATAGCTTCTTACTACTCAAATATATTGGATTTTCCCTCAGAAATTCAGTATTCATATTTTTTTTTTCCAGCAGAAAAGATACAAGACATATAATAATCAGTATTTTTTTGTTTTTTACAAGACCTGTATCAAACTAAAATTTGTATAATATTTGATCTATTAAAACAGAAAGTGATTGGTTGCCAATTTACAATATTTAGCATATTTAGGGAGTTTAGTATTGTTTTTGATAATATTAAAGTATTGTTGTTATTTTATGTTTGACTAGAATACAAACTTATATTCTATAATTATCTCTGAGCAGGAATTAAAGAGACAAGACGAGAAGATCCAGTTTGATGTCGGCGTCAAAGCAGTCTCAATATTCAGATACATCACAGACCATTTATCAAGGTAGGTTACTTAGTATTAAGATATGATAATTTCTAATATATGTGAACCTGATCAGGGCAAGTCCTGTAAAGACTCAGGTTGTAGTCTATACAGATTTGCTTGTTAACCAAAACTAGATAGTCTTTTCAACAATACACTATTAGCCTTACTGCTTGTAATAGTCAAAGAGTGACATCACAGCTATTCATTGCCATGGGGAATTGTTCTAAATACTGTCTGGAAAGCCCCAAATTTATGACCTAGCAGGTGCTAAGAAGGCAAGCAGTCTCATTCCCCTTTGATGATTATTATTATTATTATTATTATTATTATTTGATGAAAGGATATTCCTGTATATCAACACACGATTCTGTCTTTTATTATTATCAAATAAATACAAATGAGCAAAGAAAATTGAGGCTACCTCGGTATTGAAGCAGAGACCTCCAGATCGCTAGACTGCATGTGCTGTATCAACTGATTTAGAAAGCTCTTGTGATGGCTCTCCATCCCACAAAGCTTTCTAGCTTAATAAAGCACCATTCTAGCATTTGGGTTCAATTCCTGGGGAAGCCCAATTTTCTTTGCTCATTTGTATTTATATTGTAATATCTCTGGTCAGTTTTCCCTATGTTTGAATTTGTTTTATTTTCTGCAGTCTTCCATTGAGTGTGACAACAAGAATCCTGAACACCCTGGACATGCCTTGCCTGCTGGTACAGCTGGTGGAGAACCCACCGTGGGTGCAATACAAAGATGGTAAGTATATGAACGTCCTTATACCAAGATCTGAAGAACAAAATGACCTACCCCATTCACTACAGGAACTAGGGGTGTTGCATAAAGGTTTGTTATTAATCGCAATATCCCAAAGTCACTTGCCGTCTTTATATACAGAGGAATTTATTGAAGTAGTTATACAAGATGTTACTTTTCTCTCCCTGGACTTAGGCAAGCTATCCAAGTACATAGACAACAAGTGGCAGGAGGTGTCAGTGTCCGAGCGGCTTCAGCTGACCCGGATCGAGGGCCAGGTCTGGATCACTCTCTTCAATCTCCTGATGGGGGCCGACTGTCAACAGAAATATGCATTCAGCCCTCACAACAAGGGACATATACTCAAAGTGAGTACGCCATATCGCCAGTTGGTGTTCTGGACCAATCAAAAATAGTGATGCCAGCTCCCCTACCATTCAGTTTATTTAAGACATACACCCATCAAAAACATGCATTAGTCTTCACTGTTGGCACATCGTCCTAGTAATGTAATGGTCTTTACTGAAATAGTGGAGTTCTCAGGCTTGAGGAAGTCAGTAAGAAGAGAGAAATTTCAATCAAATTTGTATAGGTTCTTTGTTAGAAAACTGTTCAAAATCAACTTCAACGATAATAAGCTTGCTAAACATAGGCAATTTTTGCTCTCATTTACCAACTTGGGAGCTTATACTTACTTTTATTCAGCTGATATCCCCCATTTCGATTGAACTTCATAATGACATATTTTCCTGGGCTTACATTTGTTTCTTTCATTCTGTTTCTTATATATTGCATATCAGACTTAAATTTCGAATTTCTTACAAATTATATCTGAATATTAAATCTAAAAATGAATTATGTACTCTAATCTTGTGTTTCTTAGCTGAGCTCTCATCTGACTGAAGTCCTACTGGATCAGATCCCCAGCTTGTCTGCCCTGCAGCGTTACCTTAGCAACCTGGCCATGATGGACCCGCCCCCGGCCAAGACGGGCATTGTGCTGGAACAGGTAAGGATATGTTGCAAAGATGAGAATCTCCAATCACAGAAATGTAGTTCAGATTCATAAATCAGACGTGAGGTATCATCTTGCGAACACCTTGCAGAACATCTTGCAGAATACATACTGGTTCCGTAATATGTAGTGCGCTCAGACTAGCCTAGTTCAAAATGGCGACCCTCTGTGAGAGCGTAGTGTTTTTTTTTGTTCTGGCCTTCATCTTCGTCAGGTGTAGTAAATGGGTACTTAGTAGGAATTTATTCCTTGAATTGCTTACTCTTAGGCGCCCCATCATGGCAGCTCAGTTAATGCCAAGGTTATAATGCTCCGAGCACTTTGAGACTCCAGCACTATATAAAAATGGACTTCTATTATTATTACTATATCCCCACGCATACCAATCTTTGGAACTTGAACACATTAAATGTGTGCCTCAAAATAATGGGCAAACAAAAATATTTAAATAAAGGAGTATATCAAAATTCTGAAATGCAGGTAGTTTTGGTCTTAGAAAGACTTCCTTCGAAGTAAGGTGCAGTAGTATTTGTGTCTTATGTAAGATAATGAATATTAAAAGGAAACCATGCTGCTTATTCGATCGGTTTCCATTCCAGACATTTGATGACGAATCGCAGGGGAATAATAATTGAAATGGCCTTTCTTTGGACAGGTGCCAGAGATCAGAGACCGCCTGCTGAAAGAGAACGAGGGAAAGTGGAAGGCCATCGCCAAACACCAAGTCAAGACAGTCTTCAATGCATCCTCACAAGCCATGATGGACCAAGCAAAAATGTGAGTCTGCATTCACAGATGTGGATTTAATTGCGAGTTTGTTGTGATATATTGGTTCAGTTGTGGTATATTGTTTCAGGGTTGTTTGTCTGTCTGTAGCGATGTATGTCCCACACATTGGTTCCATTCTTGTAATCGTATCTACAGCTTGACAAATCAACATCAAACATATCTGTATGAATCTTGAGGAGCTAAAGGATTGATAAGAGATTATTAGGTTATGGGGTCAAAGGTCACATAGCTCAAGCTTGCAATCATCATCTGACCTCAATTGTTATCACACATCTCGGTTCCCCTGCTTCAGGCTCGCTGACATGTACAACTTTGATGTCCTGGAATCGTTGATTGCTGAGCCACCAAAGTGTGCCCTCTGTGGATCACTGGCAGCCAAGCGATGTTCACGCTGCCAGAATGAGTGGTATTGCAGAAGGTCAGTACTTAGTTCAAACAAAACATTATGTTCTAATCTGTTTATGCCTTTAACTATAATAACTGGATTGTTAAAACATCTCTAGGGTTAAATACATATCTTTGATGAATGATTACTTCCATTCTACATCTGGAAGTGACCACACATGTATAACCTGCATCTGAACATATGGCACCATTTCCATAGTTGTTATAAATCAAGTATATGTGATCTGGGCCCCGTTGCAGAAACAGATGCAATCGATTGTAAATTTGCAATTAATTGTAAGTCAGATCATATGTGACTAAATGCACAGATCTGATTGGTTCCAAGGTACACATTTACCGACTTACATGCAATTTACTTACAATCGATTGCTTCTCTTTCTGCAACGAGGCCCAGCTCTGGCAAAAATGAGGCACTTGTTTATAGCAATTACTCATGTTTTCATTATTACACATCAGCATATTTTGTTATAATTTTTAATGCAATAATAGCTAATGATGGTTTCTTTCAATGAGTATTAAAATGGCACTTTTGATTTTGGCCGACAAGAGCCTGATTTAGCTAGATCTGGTCACATGTACATTGATATCTGGGGGTGTTGCAAAAGAGTTGCAATTAAACGCAAGTGAAAAAAATATGTGAATTTTAGCCAGATTTACGGATTTAGGTGCCTTTTTTGTCTAGCGTTTAATCTCAACTTTGCGTTTGATCTCAACTCTTTATGCAGCGAACCCCTGATCTGATAAACTGACTTGTGTTTGACAGGCAATTAATGTTGGGAAATGCATGATTTTAGTAATTAATTTTCATATGGAGTAGTACCGTATTCTAAAGCCCCAATTATGATATACTTCCGTTTAGGGAGTGTCAAGTTGGCCACTGGAGCAAGCATAAAGTAGCATGCAACCTACTGGTTGAGGCTGAGCAGAAACTCAAGGAGGTATCCATAGACAGTTAGCATCCATCAGGTGGTCAGCTGGTCAGCTAAATGTAGATCCGTCCAGACTATAAATACTCAAGGAGGTATCCATAGACAGTTAGCATCCATCAGGTGGTCAGCTGGTCAGCTAATTGTAGATCCGTCCAGACTACAACACTCTAGGAGGTATCCATATACAGCTAGTATCTATCAGGTGGTCAGCTGGTCAGCTGAATGTATAGATCTGTCCAGACTACAACACTCAAGGAGGTATCCATATACAGCTTGCATCTATCAGGCGGTCAGCTGGTCAGCTAATTGTAGATCTGTCCAGACTACAACACTCAAGGAGGTATCCATATACAGCTTGCATCTATCAGGTGGTCAGCTGGTCAGCTGAATGTATAGATCCGTCCAGACTATAAATACTCAAGGATGTATCCATAGACAGTTAGCATCCATCAGGCGGTCAGCTGGTCAGCTAATTGTAGATCCGTCCAGACTACAACACTCTAGGAGGTATCCATATACAGCTAGTATCTATCAGGTGGTCAGCTGGTCAGCTGAATGTATAGATCTGTCCAGACTACAACACTCTAGGAGGTATCCATATACAGTTAGCATCCATCAGGTGGTCAGCTGGTCAGCTGAATGTAGATCCCTCCAGACTACAAACACTCAAGGAGGTATCCTTAGAGTACAGTTAGCATCTATCAGGTGGTCAGCTGGTCAGCTAAATGTATAGATCCCTCCAGACTACAACACTCAAGGAGGTATCCTTAGAGTACAGCTAGCAGCCATCAGGTGGTCAGCTGGTCAGCTGAATGTATAGATCCGTCCAGACTATAAATACTCAAGGATGTATCCATAGACAGTTAGCATCCATCAGGCGGTCAGCTGGTCAGCTAATTGTAGATCCGTCCAGACTACAACACTCTAGGAGGTATCCATATACAGCTAGTATCTATCAGGTGGTCAGCTGGTCAGCTAAATGTATAGATCCCTCCAGACTACAACACTCAAGGAGGTATCCATATACAGCTTGCATCTATCAGGTGGTCAGCTAAATGTAGATCCCTCCAGACTACAAACACTCAAGGAGGTATCCATATACAGCTTGCACATAGCTGCCAACTGTTACGAAAAATGCGTAATTGTTACGAATTTCCCACCCTCTTTACGAAATTACGAATACTCCTTATCACGTTTTTAAACGTATAGAGACAACGTTTAAACGTAAATCTGACCAAATCATACCTAGTAATTGTGCAAAAATGATGAAAAATAGGGCCATGGACGCCGGCCGCAATGGACTCCGGCCGCAATGGACTCCGCGCTTCACGCTCCAGAGCCCTAAAGCGAGCCCTGGACCCCGGCTAAAGGGACTTCGCGCTCGTGATGTGTGCTTAAATGTTACTAATTTAAAATTCCAAATGTTGGCAGCTATGCTTGCATCTATCAGGTGGTCAGCTGGTCAGCTAAATGTAGATCCCTCCAGACTATAAATACTCAAGGAGGTATCCTTAGAGTACAGCTAGCAGCCATCAGGTGGTCAGCTGGTCAGCTAAATGTAGATCCGTCCAGACTACAAACATTCGTTTGTGTTAGCATGTTACCATGGCCTTGTGAACGTGCATATATTTTGTATGTGTGTGTTTTGTTGAGTTCCTCCGAGACTGTTATGTACACTACAATCTATCTTTCATCTGTAATAGTTTTGAAAAACCTGTAGCTTTAAAGTTATCTAAAAATGTTTATACATATTGTTTACATTAAACAATGCTACTTGAACTTATTTAGCTGCTGGGTTTTGTTACTTCATAAGTTTAAAAGGCAACAAATGGAACACATCAGGCACAAACTAAGTAATATCACATGATATATTTATTTATCAGAAGTCAAGATGACCTGCATCGTTTCCCATTAGTATTAATATTAACATCAATTCAAACATGCATATGTACAAAAAATTTCATAGTAAATCTGAAAGCACAGTGAAGTTAAAACAAAATAATTGTGTATTTTTGTATTACAGCCTCGTTGATCTTGTACATCTGGAGAAGTTTACTCCTAATTTTAGACAAACAGATTTTGTACAAGCATTTTGTAACATCTCTTTTTTATGAGTATTAATCCAGCTGAATATTTGTATAACCTGTCCATAACTGATCATACAGGTGTTACATTTCTAGATCTGGCACACAAGCCTGTTACATATAAATGTTGTTGAATTAACAATACAAATTGTGCATAATATTGTTGTATTTGTTTAAATACATTGTAGTCAATAATAACATGGTTGCGTGGTTAAGTCAAATTACTATGAATGTTTGTTTACAGTTGCTTCATATTGACAGGTATTATTTTCAAAGTACCATATATACACATATTGTCAATTAATGCCACAGAATAATTCAATTATTTGGAATGATGCAAGCATGTAAAGCATTACATGACACTATTTAAATTAAAATACGTACTGAAAATATACTTATTGTACTGTAAATATTATCAAAAGGCCACCATGATGATCAGTGCCGAAATAAGTTGATACTTCCATATTTAAAGCCATACAATCTTTTGTATGTTGAAGAGCTGTAGTAGAATACATCACATTTCACCGGGTGAGAGAGAAGGGAGTTAAGTCATGTACTGTACATGCAAGTTGGATCCTTCCCTTTCAGATGATAATTTGGTTTCTACAGTGCTCCCCAGCCTTACATCTCAAAAGTAAAACTAGTGACTTAGCGCCCTTCTCTTCTAAACCCACAATTTGTATATATTTATTTATTAATTCAGAAATATTTGAACAATTAAATATGCAGGATTAATTTATTGCAAAATAAAACCCTGTACATAAAGCAATATGATAGTAGTAGTCTTTTTTTCTAGCATTATGAATGTAGCATTCATACAGGAAAGCAAACAGTACTGCAGTTCAAATTTCACATAAATCATTTGCTCTAGCTTTCACACTTATCACATGAAGTACAATGCCAAACGGCAAAGTCAAGCTAACCTCATTAATCAAAACAAGAAATGATGTAAAGTATGATTAATGATTAATGTCCCTAATATTCCACATGTATAATAGTACTCAACTTTATATATTAATGTATCAAGTTGACCCATCCTAATTATTCCTATAACTGGTTTTGCAACAAACACACATGAATATTTTGAACATAATTATGTCTGATATTGATGTCGGTTTGATGTCGGTAATTAATCACAATGAACAACATGTTTTATGAAAATTGAATTATAGCAAAATATACAGTTCTATGCCGAAACTCCAGACAATTATTCCAACTAAGCAATGATACCCTATTATTTTGTACAATACTGATATGGTTGATTGGATATAACAAACAAAGGTTGGATGAAAGTGGAAGTGAAGGAAAGACCAGAGGGGGGAAGTGAAGTATGCAGTAAAAAAAAAACACACACACACACACACACATGATTGTTATTCTAATGTATCACAATGATCGGTAAAAAGAAATGTGATTTTAACTTGCACATAATGAAAGCAAATGCTTAAAGGGTACCGCCACCCAAAAATAATATTCTTATTAAAGAAAGGTAACATCTTTAGTATTCCATTCCATCAACAAGTTCATAAAAATATGTTTCCAGAAAAAATATATATAATTGGAAAACGCATCACCATTCTAAAGCATGCGTTCATGCGGTCTGAATCGCCCGGGAATCTATTGTCTACAAACGTAAGCGTGAATAGCATTGGCGCACTCGCAAATGGTTGGCCCGTATGGAACCAGGAAATAGTAGTGGTTCCGTAAGTGGTGGAAATTAATTGCTTTGTTTATGAATTACACAACCCTTTGCAAAATGTTGGGTATCTATTTGATATCACAAAACGGCCAAAACATATAATAATGTGTTGTTCTTTGCCTGGTGGTCCCCTAATGTAATTGTTTGGAGGATTCCATTTTTAAGTGCACATTTGTTTTGTTAGTACATGAACACGAATGGCAGTGATACAAATGCAAGGGAAAGAAAGTACCTCTAAATTGGGTAATGTAGAACTGTCTGTACAACTACAGTGGAACCTTGATATAAAAGCTCTGATAACAAAACCCATTTACCGGTATATAATAAGGTATACCTTGTTATAAGAGGGTTGGTTATATCAGAGCTCTTATAACGAGGTTCCACTGTATTCCTGACTAACCAGCCTGAGAGATACATGTATGTACATGAGAAATTAACCTTCCTTTTGCAGACACTATTCTTAGGTTATGTTTACGTCAGATGATAAGCCATTTTCCCCTGCAGTCACTGAGGGGTCAACTTTGACATTGACACTAATTGGGCTAACAAGTGAAAAGTTCAAAAATGTTTGTGAATGATAGAAAGGCACTTTTAATTGCTAAATTGCATTTTCCATACAGATAATACTTTCTTCACCAGTTTCCCATAGTAATTCGGTTAATATGTTATTTACCGTACTGACCGGCGTAATCGCCGCATACTTTTTCCTTGGAAAAAACCCCGCAAAGTTGGGGTGCGGCGCGTACGCGGCAATAGTCAAAGTTTGACTTTTGACAGGACCCAAAACAACACATTTCCGCATGTGTGGGACTAAAGTGTATACTGCACTGTATTGTATTGCGTGATACAAACATACAAAGCTAAATTGTATAAGTTTAACCTGGCCTAGAACAGTTTCTCACCTTTTTTGCTGATATTTGCTAAATCCGATACGTTTTTAACTTTGAAGTTACAATATTAAAGAAACAAACTACCACTGCCAGCGCGGCGCTTGCGCATGTCATTTAGTGGTGTTGTTGGTATGATGCAGCGCGTGATATTATACGTATGTACGGCATTGCACAGTAATACGGGGTTCTCTGTAGTATAGTACAGTAGGGGTACGGTAGAGTTCGGTTTTGTGTTGATCGAGTTCAATTCAGTACATCGTATGAAGGACTACTCGACTCGTAGCTTGCAGTGCTAGTGGTTGTTTGCCAAGATTATTTGGGCGGATTTAGCGGGGCGGGGTGGCCGTGGGGGCATGTTATAGATGTTACATTTGTTCTAGCGCGCGCCGCGGCACTGAGCTGTCCTATTCAATCAAAGTCAACCATTAGCGTAGCAGGCAGCCATTGTTCGCGGTAAGTTCTTTGATTTTACTACGTAAATTTGACAAATTTTCCCCGTCGATTTTCTGGTTTTCGGCCGTTATTCCCGCTTTTTTTGTTGCCAGTTTCCCTAGCGCACTTTTCTCCCACTTTTTTAAATATTCATTTCATTGCTCAAAGTCGGCCTGCGGCGTTTACGCGGCTGCGGCGATTACGCCAGTCAGTACGGTAGTTTTCTTCAGTTGAAAAAAGGGAAATGTAGAGTTATTCTCAAATGTTAACATTAATCTCTGCCGACGCTAATTGGACTGACGATGGCTTTCATCCACTCTTCCCTCTCCTCCGGGTTCCTGGCCTGGAACACGTACACCTTGCCTTTCTTGGTCGTCACGCTGAACAGATTCTGACGAGACCGATTCTTCACCGTCACATCTAGAAGATCATTAAAAGATGGAAGGGGATATAACGAGATTAATGTTATTTACATCAATCACCCGCATCTGGGATAAGAAGGAAGACAAAGAGAATGAATCTGGGATGGGTGAACTAGTCAACTAGATGTAAATATATAGATTAAACACAGCGAGATGGAGAAACG
This sequence comes from Echinarachnius parma, assembly GCA_037951105.1. Lineage (NCBI taxonomy): Eukaryota > Metazoa > Echinodermata > Echinoidea > Clypeasteroida > Echinarachniidae > Echinarachnius > Echinarachnius parma. Next base: position 69,988 of record JBAMJV010002893.1, on the reverse strand, counting down.
ATGGAGAATAATTCTAATTAAAAACTAGATGGATCTTCGACTGTGCGCAGTCGAAAATGATGCCTCCGCTATTGCACGATTTATATATCAAGCCCGAATCAACATGTACTGAATTCATTTGTCGACTCAATTTTGATAGTAATCTATCTACCCAGATCTGATATATCACAATTATGAGCTATTTTAGCATATATAGAGCTTTGACCTAATAACCCCAAAATCTTATAAGTTTATTAGCTCCCCAAGATACAAATAGGTTCCAAGTTTGGTTATTTGTGAACTGGCAATGAGAAATTGCAATTACAAGCTATTTTGGCATAATGAGTCCTGTGACCTTGATCTTTGACCTCATGACCCCAAAATCTGATGGCTACAATGGCATTCTGGTACCAAGTTTGATTACGAAATCTCAAGGACTGAATGTATATTGAGCCCTGTGACCTAATTGACCCCAATATATAATCAGTTCATTAATTAGCACCCCCAAGATACATGAACCAAGTTTGGTGAGAATCCGTCAATCGGTTCTTAAAATGACAATCACAAGCTATTTTTGCATACATAATGAGCCCTGTGAACTTTGAACTCATGACCCCAATATCTCATCGACACCCCAAAATACATACATGAACCAAATTTGGTAACAATCCGTCAATCGGTTCTTGAGACAACGCGATCACGAGAACGGGACGTACGGACAGACAACCCGAAAACATAATGCCTCCGGCTACTTCATTGCGGAGGCATAAAAACACGGCTCTTTTGCATGTATACGGAAAGAAAATAAGGGCAAAATGTGGGGATTTAATAAGTTAACCACAGGATATTTGATTATACACCTTCTTTCTTGACAAGCACTTTAGGAATATATCAATATAATGACTTGCCTGATTTTCTCTTGAGGTTCCTTTAACTTCACCGGTGTCCACTACTACTAGCTTGCATGTAAAAGACAGACTAACTTCCCCGGTGTCCACTACTACTAGCTTGCATGTAAAAGACAGGGGTTTGTTTCAACCTCTTTTTCCCAGGCACATTTTACAAGTATGTTATTGAGAGTTTGCAATCTGGGTCCTCGGTATAATCTCATGTTATGATATGACTTGCCTGACTTTTCTCTGGCCTCCTGAGTGCCCACCACACACAAGTGAAGGGGAATCTCTCCCAGGGGCTTCTCATCCTGTCAAATACAAAGAGAAAGTGGTATACATTATTCAAACAAGTTCAGTTTCCCTTTAAGAGCAAAGAAAATAAGTATCGCTATAAACAAAATCCTTTCGTATAAAAGAGTTATTGTCCCCAACTTATTTTGTACCGGTCTGCTAACCAAATAACCTCTATAACTATGGAAAGATTGGTTGCTGTCAAATGTATCATAAATGAAAGAAAATCGCAGTAATATGTGGGTTGCTCAGATTGTTACATTTTCCAATTTTAAAGGCAGAAATAAACAATTCCTTTTATATATGGAAAGGACTAGAAATAATAAAGCAAGGAATCAAATCCATAACCTCCAAATTGCTAGAGCGATGCTCAAATCATTGCGCAGAAAAAATATAATCATGACAAATACAAAATTAAATTCTATTCTCAGAATCTTTCAAACAATATGGCCAGACAATAACATAATAAATATCCAGCAGTATGATGTTGGCAATAATGTGCTTCTTTTTCCCAGTCAGCAAATATTGGGTAATTATTGACGTTATAAAAATGCATCCAATAAAATCTCACCTTTGAGCCTCGATAGTACTGTAGATAGGCGGGATCATCCCAAAGCACAAACAGCCTGGCTTTCCAAGTGTGTCTTACATGACCCTACAAACAAACACAAAATATTGTTAGTATGAAAGTTCATCTGTATTGGTAATTCATAAGATATCCATTTCAAACTTTTGATATTTACCTCAAAATTGTTTTGGCTGTCATCTACAGCCCTAAATTGCTGACAACGCTGATAAAGGCTGTAGATGACAGCCACAAATTTCGGAGGTAAATATTTGTATTGTGATCAAAAGTTTAAAATGGATGGAACAGGGGTTTCCCCATAAGATCAAGATTAGGGGAACTATTACCAAAGTTATGAACAATTTGAAATACTTGAAGATCAAATGTCACTAAATTGTAACAAAGTTTTGCATAGAATATCAATATGTCATCAATACAAATTTCTACAAACTATAATATAAATTTTGCATGCACTTCCAATTTTCTTTTTTTTAATAAACAATTAAAGGGGTAGTACAGTTTTGGTGCAGAGGGCGCAGCACAAAATAGTTTTTTTGTGAGATAATGAAAAACTGAGTGTAAAATTTGAAAGAGCATACAATATAATGGCAGAATAAACTTGATTTGATCAAAATCGGTTCAGAAACGGCTGAAATATCAATAAATATATCCAATCGGAATCAATCTGGGGCCCAGATTTATTCGATGATTTAAAAAAAAAAAAAAATGCTTACACTTTTTCAAAGATTTTCAAGAGGTTTTTAAATAGTTTTTGATGATCTCTCAATTTAATCATTATTTCAACAAAACATTACATGCATAATTTTGTATGAAAAATGGTTGAAACCAATGCTTTTTTAGAGAGCGCCCTCTTGTGTTTTAATGGGTCTTTTTGAATGATAACAGGCTTTTTACTTAGTCGTTTGTAATTTTCTATACCTTTTGAGCATGGTGGAGTTATAACTATTAGTTCGTAGTGTTATTGTGCAGGTTTTGGATACTAAAGCTCAGCCTTACCAAAAGTGTACTACCCTTTTAATACACAGTACTCCTAATATTTCATTCTAGTAATGACATGTCTAGTCAATTGGAATCATCATTAATGAGAAAATACATTTTAAGGCATAATTTTTTTACCCAAATCTTTATCAGGAGCAATATACAAATAATGTATGGGCACTGGCATTTTGTAAGCCCCATTTCTTTTCTTCAGGGGGGGTAATCTATTCACCCCCACCTGCCACCCCCAAACAAAACAAACTTTTGCAAATCAATGTCAGCGTGTGCATATGAAACCTAATGTATACAACTTTATTATATTCATGGTATAAATGATACAATGTCGACCAACATACCCTTTTGAGTAGGAATCCTTGCTTAACAATCTTGCCTCCATGACACTTCAGCCTCTTGGTCGACATCTCATCTTTGCCTTTCTTGGGAAGACTGGGTTCAGAATCGGAGTCACTGCTGGAGGACTCACTGCTGTCCAACACACTCCTTAGGTTCGACATATTTAATGATGACTGCAAGAAAAAACATTTAAAAAAAAGAATATGACATTATAATCTTTTCTCTTTTTTTTGCCTTTCTTGGAAAGACTGGGTTTAGACTCGGAGTCACTACTGGATGACTCACTGCTGTCCAATACATTCCTTAGGTTCAACATATTTAATGATGAATGGAAGAAAAAACATTAAAAATAGAATATGATATTATAATCTGCTTTTTTGTTGTTGCCTTTCTTGAGAAGACTGGGTTCAGACTCAAAAATCAGTTTTGAGGGTTCTTTCACGGTTTGCTCCAACACAGTACGAACACCTTAGAGTTCCAACTCGGGTATGGGGGTGGATAGTAGATGCATAATATCAAAGGACATCCCATAACAAGGTGGATTTTTCTGACTAGATTCACTACTGTCCAATACATTCCTTAGGTTGGACATATTTAACACTTTTAGTGCCAGGGATGTTAATGCTCTATGCCATTTATGTGCATTGTAACTCACAAAAATGCGAGCTTGGTTCCTCAAGTTGGAAAATCTTTTAAGTCAGAATCAAATCCAACAGGTTCCCCTATTTGGGCATCTTCAACATATGGGACCCTGTTGGGCCCTGTATTACTCTATGGGGACAGGTTAACCCATTGCCCATGGTACCCTGTTGGGCCCTGTATTACTCTATAGGAAACAATCTAATAGGGGACAGGTTAACCCATTGCCTATGGGACTCTGTCAGGCCCTGTATTACTCTATAGGAAACAATCTAATAGGGGACAGAGTAACCCATTGCCTATGAGACCCTGTCGGGCCCTGTATTACTCTATAGGAAACAATCTAATAGGGGACAGGTTAACCCATTGCCCATGGGACCCTGTTGGGCCCTGTATTACTCTTTGGGGACAGGTTAACCCATTGCCCATGGGACCCTGTTGGGCCCTGTATTACTCTATGGGGACAGGTTAACCCATTGTCCATGGGACCCTGTTGGGCCCTGTATAACTCTATGGGGACAGGTTAACCCATTGCCCATGGGACCCTGTTGGGCCCTGTATTACTCTATAGGAAACAATCTAATATGGGACAGGTTAACCCATTGCCTACGGGACTCTGTTGGGCCCTGTATTACTCTATGGGGACAGGTTAACCCATTGCCCATGGGACCCTGTTGGGCCCTGTATTACTCTATAGGAAACAATCTAATATGGGACAGGTTAACCCATTGCCTACGGGACTCTGTTGGGCCCTGTATTACTCTATGGGGACAGGTTAACCCATTGCCCATGGGACCCTGTCGGGCCCTGTATTACTCTATGGGGACAGGTTAACCCATTGCCCATGGGACCCTGTTGGGCCCTGTTTTACTCTATAGGAAACAATCTAATAGGGGACAGAGTAACCCATTGCCTATGGGACCCAGTTGGGCCCTGTATTACTCTATAGGAAACAATCTAATAGGGGACAGGTTAATGCATTGCCTATATGAGACCCTGTTGGGCCCTGTATTACTCTATAGGAAACAATCTAATAGGGGACAGGTTAACCCATTGCCTATGAGACCCTGTCGGGCCCTGTTTTACTCTATAGGAAACAATCTAATAGGGGACAGAGTAACCCATTGCCTATGAGACCCTGTCGGGCCCTGTATTACTCTATAGGAAACAATCTAATAGGGGACAGAGTAACCCATTGCCTATGAGACCCTGTCGGGCCCTGTATTACTCTATTATATAGGAAACAATCTAATAGGGGACAGGTTAACCCATTGCCTATGAGACCCTGTCGGGCCCTGTTTTACTCTATAGGAAACAATCTAATAGGGGACAGAGTAACCCATTGCCTATGAGACCCTGTCGGGCCCTGTATTACTCTATAGGAAACAATCTAATAGGGGACAGGTTAACCCATTGCCTATGATCGAGACCCTGTCAGGCCCTGTATTACTCTATAGGAAACAATCTAATAGGGGACAGGTTAACCCATTGCCTATGGGACCCTGTTGGGCCCTGTATTACTCTATGGGGACAGGTTAACCCATTGCCTATGAGACCCTGTCGGGCCCTGTATTTATACTCTATAGGAAACAATCTAATAGGGGACAGAGTAACCCATTGCCTATGAGACCCTGTCGGGCCCTGTATTACTCTATAGGAAACAATCTAATAGGGGACAGAGTAACCCATTGCCTATGAGACCCTGTCGGGCCCTGTATTACTCTATTATATAGGAAACAATCTAATAGGGGACAGGTTAACCCATTGCCTATGAGACCCTGTCGGGCCCTGTTTTACTCTATAGGAAACAATCTAATAGGGGACAGAGTAACCCATTGCCTATGAGACCCTGTCGGGCCCTGTATTACTCTATAGGAAACAATCTAATAGGGGACAGGTTAACCCATTGCCTATGAGACCCTGTCGGGCCCTGTATTACTCTATAGGAAACAATCTAATAGGGGACAGGTTAACCCATTGCCTATGGGACCCTGTTGGGCCCTGTATTACTCTATGGGGACAGGTTAACCCATTGCCTATGAGACCCTGTCGGGCCCTGTATTTATACTCTATAGGAAACAATCTAATAGGGGACAGAGTAACCCATTGCCTATGAGACCCTGTCGGGCCCTGTATTACTCTATAGGAAACAATCTAATAGGGGACAGGTTAACCCATTGCCTATGAGACCCTGTCGGGCCCTGTATTACTCTATAGGAAACAATCTAATAGGGGACAGGTTAACCCATTGCCTATGAGACCCTGTCGGGCCCTGTTTTACTCTATAGGAAACAATCTAATAGGGGACAGAGTAACCCATTGCCTATGAGACCCTGTCGGGCCCTGTATTACTCTATAGGAAACAATCTAATAGGGGACAGGTTAACCCATTGCCTATGAGACCCTGTCGGGCCCTGTATTACTCTATAGGAAACAATCTAATAGGGGACAGGTTAACCCATTGCCTATGGGACCCTGTTGGGCCCTGTATTACTCTATGGGGACAGGTTAACCCATTGCCTACAGGACTCTGTTGGGCCCTGTATTACTCTTTGGGGACAATCTAGTATGGGACAGGTTAACCCATTGCCTACAGGACTCTGTTGGGCCCTGTATTACTCTATGGAGACAATCTAGTAGGGGACCAGTTAATGATGACTGCTAAAATCAAGGCATCAGAAGTTTCTATCCATACTATTTATAGATTTCAAGCAATGCCCACTACTCACCAAAAATAATAAAGATTGTATTACAGAGTAGGAGGTTAGAGAAACCAAAACATAACAAAAACTGGTGAGGTAAAATAATGTTTGCCTAGGGTTAGTACCGGTACTTTTTTACTTTCATTAAACATATTGTAAAACAAAGAATAAATTACTAAATTGAAAGTACATGTACTTGAAAGCAAACTTTTTAATATCCTTAAAACTTTCATTTTCAATGATCGAAGCGCAACATAAATTGCAATTGTTCTTTAATAGGAGTCAACATAATAAATCATACTTAATAAATCATACAAACAGAAACATAAGTTTCTGTAGTACTGTAGCTCTCACAATATGCAAACATATATTCTACATTTTCTCCCATCACCTGGACCTGTCCATATTTTAAAAATATGTTGTTTAATATTAAAACATGAGACATCTGTGTACAAACTGATTAAATTTACCAGGATTAACAAATATCTGGGCCCCGTTTCATAAAAGTTTTCCAAATGTTATAAATGATGAATTATATGTAACTACTAGGTCAACAGCCAATCAGCATGAAGCATATTGCAGCTGTTGCCATGGTAGTTACAATAATTGTACACAACAACTGCAAAAGTTTAATGAAACAGGGCCCAGATCTCTCAACAAAATTTGCCTATGACCCAGGCCATCAACATCACTGCAAAGGAGAGAAACATATAGATATTATCCCTTCTACATGTACAACAAATATAAAGAATAAAAATGTCCTGCCAACTGAAACCAGTGCAAGATATACACTGGTCAATTCAAGAGAGAAAACATATAATACACGGCTGAGGGACTGTATGGTCGATGAAAGACTTGCAACAGACCTCTGTTTTATGGTACAGGTCATGGTCTAGTAAAATACTTGGGCTGGATTCTTTGGAAACTGCACATTATACCCAAAATATATATTGCTTTCAATGGGCTAACTAGGTAACCCTAATCTGTTTTGTAGGATATCCACTTTGTTCAAACTTATGAAAAAAGGATATAAACAGGATAATCCCTTTAAAAAAGAAAAATTCTACCAACCCAAACCAGGGCAACACTGATCAATTCAAGGGAGTACAGATAACATGGCTGAGGGACTCCCAAATCATAAGAGGGCCTCTTCGTGCCCGTTAAAGATTTTCAGCAGACCTCTGTTTCCAAAGTACGGGTCATGGGCTAGAGTAAGGCCTGAGTGGCCAGGATTTTAACTAAATCTGTCATGTAGGACATCCACTTTAATATGAAACTGGATAAGATATATCAACCAAGGATATAAACATACCTAATTCCTTTTTTAAAGGAAATATTAATGGAAAAACCCTGCCAACCGACACCAGTGCAAGATATACTGGTCAATTCAAGAGAGAGGGACTCACAAATCTATAGAGCGCCTCTTTGTGGTAGACGAAACATTTTCAGCAGACCAGAGCTGTTTCTATAATACCGGTCATGGGCTAGAATAAGGCCTCAGTGGCCAGCCTTTTAACTCGATCTGTGACGTAGGACATCCACTTAATTATGAAACTTCAATATGAAACTGGATTAGATATATATAAACCAAAATATAAACATTCGCGCCGAGGCAGCTAGTTCCTTTATAAAAGGAAATATGCCAACTGACACCAGTGCAAGATATACTAGTCAATGCAAGAGAGAAAGCATTATGCCGAGGGACTTACAAATCTATAGAGGGCCTCTTCGTGGTCGATGAAAGACTTGCGGCAGACCTCCGTTTCCATGGTGCAGGTCATGGGCTGGAGCAGGGCCTGAGTGACCAGCTTGACCCCTATCTCTGCCCCCTTCTCTCGGCTGTCGGCAAATGACCAGTGGATTAACCAGGAGATCAGCTGGGCCCCTGGATATGGAGGAAACAGAAAGTAGAAGCTGGAGTGTTGATGTCAAATGAAAGTGTTCAATCATTCTTCTTCACCATAGCCGGTGCATACTTTGACTTCACACTTTGAACACTATTGCTATCCCGACCATAATGTGTGGAAATCTAATTGTTCATACCCAGAAAGTTATTTCAAACATTTTAAAGGGTTAAAAATAGTAAATTTCATGGAAGTTTCATGTCAGCTCTTTACATTCTCAGATGATTCGTTTGAGGGGTTTCGCCACAATTGTTGTACAGCTTTAATTGTTTTCACAGGCAGGTGACTGAGCTAGTGCAGTTGGCAAACAAATCTTAATCAAGATTGCCTATATAACACTATGTGCATCCCGTATATCAACTTATGAACATCAGAACCAAACTCCATATAAATAACATCACTAATTATTTTCATTTCCTGAACACATTATAATAGGAAACAAGTAAACTATTTAATTTATTATGGTCCATACTTGTGATGTAGGGTGTAATTTCAAACCACACTCAGGATCTATTGGAAGTTTCAGAAAAGATCTACTCTCTATGGGCTGCGCATATGTCAGGCTAGTTTATACCGTTGATAATTACAATCAATTTTAATGAGTGTGTTTATAATACGATACTATGCGATAAAATGCCATTAATTCCAAGCACATTGCTATATACAAATGATCAAAGCAAAGCAATGTAATGGTAGCTAGTTACATACATTTATTAGTAAGCTTGGCAAACCGTATCATCCAAAGGCTCTTTATCTGCTTTCATGCAATTTTCTTATGTTTTTTGCAGTAAGAATAGCCACCAGCATTGGTAATACTTTTTGGCAAATTCATTATTCATACCAAACAGTGCAGCCATAATATGAACACTAGAATAATACTTTAGACTGTATCCATGAAGTGCCCAGTTTGTATATTTAACAATTCTGATAAACACATCAAAATGTATAAGGGGGGGATAAGGGAGAAGTTCCCTAAAATGTTCAGGAACTTCACACAATGATTCCAGCCTGAGGATAGACCTGGGCTTACCTGGAATTTAGATAAAATAACAATTACATTTGTGTTTTTAATATAAATTTGATACACAGAATCAGGGAACCAAAAAGGCCTTTTGGCAACGACCTGGTTATGCCTGTGTAGTGGGGGGGGGGGGGGAGGGTTGGCCTAGCTAGGCTGTTTCATTTTGTTTGTTTTGTACTGCAGACAAGTTGGCCCGATATGGGGGGGGGGGGAGGGGAGGGTTGGCCTAGCTAGGCTGTTTCATTTTGTTTGTTTTGTACTGCAGCCAAGTTGGCCCGATTGGGGGGGGGGGGGGGGGAGGGGAGGGTTGGCCTAGCTAGGCTGTTTCATTTTGTTTGTTTTGTACTGCAGCCAAGTTGGCCCGATTTGGGAGGGGGGGGGGAGGGGAGGGTTGGCCTAGCTAGGCTGTTTCATTTTGTTTGTTTTGTACTGCAGCCAAGTTGGCCCGATTATGCATTAATCAATGGACATGTCCCAAGAATCGACAGCCTCTTCATCAAGCCATCTCATTGATTGCCCTTTTTATTTAATGAAATATTATCGAAATATTATTGATAATGATATGGTGTTAAAATGATAAATAAAGGGATTTTGGTGATATCTCCAACAACGACAACTGACCTGTAAAGCAGTCCTTGTACACAGTTGTTTCATCTACCTTGTGTGTACCTCGGGATATACCTGCATCTGGGTCTTGCATAGCTGTAATTAGCTCACTGGGGGAAAAAAGACATGATTGAATATAATTATATTATTATTAATTCATTATATTTTCAGTATAATAAGTACTATTGTTGTTATGCCTCTGCCAACGAAGTGGCCATATCTATAGGCATTATGTTTTGGAGTTGTTTCTCGATCCTTCTGTCTGTTTTTCATTCTCTTGATATCTTGAGAACCAGTTGACGGATCAATTTGAAACTTGGTATGGGCGTACATATCAGGGTGCTAATGTTCTGATTATATTTTTAGTTCAAGGTCAAAGGTCACAGGGTTCATTATATATATGCAAAAATAGCTTGTAAGCACAATATCTCAAGAACTGGTAGACAGATTACCATCAATCTTGGTACCTGTAGTGTATGTATATTTGGAAGCTAATGAACTGAGCAGATTTTGGGGCCTTACGGTCACAAGGTCAAGGTCAAGGTCACAGGGCTCATCTGTGCAAAAATAGCTTGTAATTGCAATATTTCAAGAACTGGCAGACAAAAGTCCACTAAACTTGGTACCTGTTTGTACCTTGGGAGGCCAATTAACTGATCACATTTTGGGGCCAGGAAGTCAATGCTCAAGATCACAGCTCTTTACATGCAAAAAATAGCTTGTAGTAGCAATGACAAATTACCATCAAAAAGTGGCCATTGTAGACAAGTGACCTATATGGACAGGAAGTAAATTGTTTTCTCTGTAGTGGAACACTTTTGGTGGCCATTGGGCAGTTTGGCTGTTATTGACAATTAGTGATATAGACTATGCCAGGTTTGACTGTACTAAAAAATAGTTTCCAAAGACCTCAGGGAAATTTTGCACCAATATTTGACACAGATTAATGTTGAAAATGTATATTTTGATGGTTAAAAAAAACTACTTGTGCACGTGTGAGTTTTACATTTTGGTTTGGCAGAACACAAAGACAATTTTTTGCTAATCAGACCCCAAGGAAAATTATTAATCACATTCAATTTTTTATCAGAGATACACACAACAGTTGTCACCAAGATAATGATTTACAATTGCAATACATACATGTATGTTAAAAGATAATTTCCTGGCAAAGACGGCAAGTAAAATTCAAATCCCAAATTTAAAGTCTGACAAGGTTTTTATGGCAGTTAAGTATATATGTGTTCTCATAGCAATTCTGTGTCAGATCTCACATGGTTAGTCCCTATGTTTGGATATAGAGTTACAATCTGAAATGAAACTAAACAGGAGCTAAGTACTAGCGAACTTCCCTTTCCTGAATAAAACATTTTCCTTCATTGATCAAATACAAAATTTGAGCTGCGTATTGTTTGCACAATGGAGTGACTGCCTCACTCAGTTTATTCTTTATGAAATTGATATAATACAAGTATGAATGGTACGGTACATATACTTGAATGGTACAAACGAAAATAAAATTAGATAATAGTACAGAAAAGATCGAGAGCTAAAGTGTGGAGTATATAATCAACAAAAGCTTGTATTCTTTAGAAGCAGGATATGGAGATTAATGGCCTCGTTATTACATTGCCTTTGTAAACATTATGAGCTTACTGAATAATTAGCGCTAGAAACTGACCACAAGAAAACTGATTATAGTATGAGCTCTTAACCCTATCTCCAACTCATATATGTCCAGGTAATCTTTAGCAATGCAATTAATTAGATGATTATAGCCCAGTGGTCTCAATGATTTGTCTAAAACTCTAGCAACAATTCATGGGATTAATTGGAAAGTTGTTTTAACAATCATAATGAATATATTATAATTGTCATTTGACATTTGATATTTGATGTCAATTAGGTTAGAAACTGAGTATGGAGAAACCATATATCTTCCCAAGCTCTATTGAATGTTAAGTTCTGCATTAAAGGGAACCAACACACACCCCAAAATTACAATTTAATATATAAATGTGATTATTTTTAAATAATAATCCATTCCACCAGCAACCATAGATACATTTGTAAAAAATAAGTTTTATTCAAACTGTTTAATCATAACTACTCTGTGAACAAACTATAAGCATTAATGGGTCTGCATAAACAGACTAGTTGTATTGTCATAGTAACATAACCACCTAGCAAATAAAAGGGCCTTCTTCTGTAGAACCATGAACACATCATTTATTATGATAAGTTTCCAAATTATGAAAACATTTTACTGGAAACCAATTTTTCTGAGCTTTTTGCTGGAATAGACTAGGTAACTAAAATTATTCTCTTTCATGTATTAGAATGTTATTTAGGGGTGTTGGTTCCCTTCAATCACCACAGATGGGACTAGAGTGTGAAATAAACTGAGAGACTCACTGAAAGTTGATATCACTTGAATGAGTAGCAGCATGGGGGGAGTCCACATCTTCTTTGGATCTGTCACACTCCACGATGGCCTTGCCGATGGCCTTGGCCCAGTCCTCTCTCTCCTCCTCTGTAGAAGCCTGCATCAACAGCTCATGGCCACCTTGGTTGGTCAGCATGAACACAAACTGACCACAGAAAAAAAGGTGACCATATTTAATACAATCTGAATTTCTGTAAGTTTCTAAAAATTGAAATGATCACATAATTCATATTAAAGGGATCTAGTAACATTGTCCAAATCCTTACAAACTTACTTGGCACCCTAGCAGTTCTCTCATACCTTGCTGTATTCTTATCAACAATAGAAGCATGGAAAATGTTTTGGTTTTTCAAATTTCCCTTTCGTTAAAAAGATATTTACTATTGAGGTGTTCAGATGTTTAATTATCGGACCACTAAAAGTTATAACTGTACAAAGTCAGTGCAATGAGTCTGCGTATATCACTTTGCATTTTCGCTCATTACTCGGCCATATAACATCCATTTACCATGACAATTGCACACATTAATAAGTGGACATATCAGATCAAAGAAATACATATATTCTATCAATTACTCATCATTTTTTGCACATGTCATCAAAGTTACTATCTAGATCCCTTTAATGATTCTATGAGTGGTTGATACAATGTTGTTGTCTGATATGTCCACTGGGTATTGTGTAAAAATTTCAGGTTAAAGGGACGTTATATGGCCGAGAAATGAGCAAAAATGCAAAGTGATATTCACTAACTCATTACATTCACTTTGTACACGGTTTTGACGGTCCAGTGGATAATTTAATATCTGACCACTTCAATCGTAAATATCTTTTTAACGAAAGGGAAATTTGAAAAACCGAAACCAGTCCCATGCTTTTATCGTTAAAGGGATAGTTGAGTATTGGTCAAACTTAACTTTAGTAACCAAAACCTGCACGATTACGATACAAACTAATAGTTATAACTTCACCATGCTCGAAAAGTATACACAATTACAAACGACAAAGTAAAACCCCTGTTATCATTCAAAAAGAGCCGTTACAACTCGAAGTGTCAAATTAACTCGGCGCGAAGCACTAGCGTTGTAGGTCCTAATACGGGACTGTATAGTGCAGTGTGCGGTAATACGGGACTGTAGTGCAGTACAGTCACTGTGTGCGGTAATACTATACAGTAGTACGTGTATATTATGTCGCAACCATAGAAGTATGACTCCAACACTGCCGTTGACGCAATTCGCATTCGTTCGCCTTTCGTTCACAGTCGCGCTAACACACGGAGAGACTGGTCCATGAGGCGCATATATCACTGATTTTTTGCGGAATGGAAGGAAAAATCATAATCTTAATCCACCCGGTAGTTGGATCACATATTGGAGAGTAAATTGCTGGTAAGTACCGTATCATATGTATAGTTTTAAGCACAATTAGCGTGCACACAAATATTTGGTTTCAGTCTTTTATTAGGAGAACATAGAACGCTAGTGCCTCGCACTAGCGGTTCTAAAAAGTGATACCCGGGCGTCAACCACTTTTATATGATATTTTGAAAGCAAATTTCACAACAATTAGAGCATTTGAATGGAAATTATTATTATTTCCCATGTTTTTTTCGATGATCTTTCATATGGAATTGAAATCAACCAAATCCGTTACAATCGATGTTGGGGGGGCACTTTGGAAATTACCAAAACTCAACTTGGCCTTTAATACGAATACAACAAGGTATGAGTGAACCGCTAGAATTCCAAAATTTGGATTTTGAGGATTTGGACATGTTACTAAGTCCCTTTAAAAGGAAAGGGCTTATCATTATGTCATAATATTACCCCTCAACTAATCTTCAGTTCATGGCCAGCTTGGTTGGTCATCATTAACACAAACTGACAGGAATTTACCCTCTTGTTTTGCATTTTGTTTGGAGGGGGGCATGCCCTCTATGACCCCCTCCCCATAGCTACTCCACTGACAGGGGGAATATAAAAGAATACAAAATAGAGTAACCCCCCCCCCCGGTTAAAATGAAGGAAGGGGTACACACTTCTAATAATCTAATTAATACTGACAACTGTTACGCCAAGTCTGTATTATATTGTTCTGAATAGGGTATATATATATCCATTTGTTGATCAACACATTCCCCCACTCACCCCTTTCTTTGCGTACTGGGTGCATGGGGATATGATAGAGCACCCCTTGAGTTCTAAGACCCCTGCAGGGAGAGAGTCTGTCCTCTGTTTGAAGTAGGCCACGGAGTCCTCGTACAGGACAAACCATCGGGTCCTCCAGTTGGTCCGCTTGTGGCCCTATAATTATACCAAAGTCAACATGATGAACTTTTTAGTGAGATATTACCTGCACACTGGATCACTGTGATGGATCCATACAAATTGATAAAATAAAAACATGTAGCAAGATAAGAAATACATAATACAAATCTAATAATAGAAGAATAAGAATTTCAAAAGAAAATAAAGGTTTAAAGCTAAGTAAGAAAGATAATACATATCATCTACACACAAAGATAATAAACATATAAAATAACCAATTTAGTAAGATTAGCATAATAGAATATGATAACTAAAATGTCTGATAACGATATCAGACAATTTTGAGAACATATTAGTCAAAGAAATATAATACAAATATGATAATAAATAATTAATAGTTAGTCTAGATGAGAAATAAGTTTCAAAATATAATAATCTATTGACTTTAAAAACTAATATTATTATTAAAAGTTACAAGAATAGAGAAACAAAAAATTACCTTCTTGACAAGGAAGCCTTCTTTTATAATTCTCTTGTAAGTATTCATAGTTTTTAAGAGCTGTCTTGCAGATAAAATAAAAATAGTCAAACTAACTCAAGGTAAATCTTATCAGATAGTTTCGAAGAGCATGATCACGTAATTCACATCACAATACGTGCTGTCGCATCTTGGAACGTTAAGTTCTAGATCTCACGGTTCGTACGTAGTAGATGAGCGGGGAACTCCTCCGTTCTTGTCCAGTAGCAGTGGCCCTTAGCTGCGGTTCTAGTTGTAGTGAAGTCGGAGGATTGTGTTCGGCATCTAAAATAATAGTATTTCCCGAGATGCTTAAACCAATATTCATGCAGCAGATATTGTCCAGTACATCCTCACGTCACGTAGCAATCCATGATAATGTAATGACATTAAATCAAACGATGTATCTCCAGTTTTCCACTTATAACGTGACAGAATAATAGCGTAGCTGACGACAGGGACATCTCTCATCAGTGATTTACACACGACCACATCATTACGGTACCGGTTACGACCAATGCACTGTATATTTTGTAAACACTAGTGAGCATTGAAGCAGAACATACTTCCGGGTTGACGTATTTCCTCCTTTCTTGGTTGAATTGAGTAAAAAACAAATCTGACCCATATTGGTTTCTCTGTAAGACCACAATGAGTAATGGTGTAGCTACGGGGGGGGGGGGGGGGGGGGGGCACAGGCATGTGTTTCTCATAATATTTTATTCTATAAATAATTAAACAAATAAAGGGATATCATGTAAAAACAAAGAATTAATACAGAGTGTGCCCCTCCTGCCACAAAAAGATATTACCCCCAACCAGTCCGACCACATTACTTCACTAACAATGAGTAAGGGGTGTAAATCAGCATAAGAAATTTGTTATGAAACCCTTTTAATCTTGTCTCAAGCGACTAATTCAAATGTTATGCAGCAATCTCGGAAGAAAAGGCAACTTTTTACTAGTAGTCACTGGGGGAAAAGCGGCTCTCAAGTCTTCGGAAATCCTTGAGGAAATAGCAGCACAAAGGACAAGAGAACTATGGGGGCAAATTGAGGAAACCACTCTTTACACTAATGTAGACAATCAAGGGGTATTGCAATTCACCTCGTTTGGGGGAACCAGGAATTAGGTCCTAAATAATTTTCATTGACAGATGAAAATCTCAGATTTATGAATTTAGTAGTTTCCTACTGGAAAATATTAATTGCAGATCTTCCATTTGGCTGGTCAAAAAATCATACCGCAGGCATACAGGCCTACCTTAAAAAAGGAATTATTTGTTTCAAACATTCAAAATGAAGAGTATTTTAATGTACTGTACATGTTATCCTAGATTTCTATTTGATATGCAACAACTGTGGCATTCAGTATCCACTCTCACAGTACTTCAACGGAAACCTACATACAAACAGATTCATGCACACAAATAAACAGTGGTGTAGCGTGGTCAGACTGATTGGGGGCACACAAATTATTGGGGGTGAGGGGTGGGGGGGGGGGGGGGGGGGGTGGGAGGGGCACACCTTATGTATTTCTTTTTTCTCTTCAACAATGCTCCCTTTATGTTTGTTTATATATTTGTTTACACATTATTGGGGGCACAGCCCCCCCCCCCCCCCCCATAGCTAGGCCACTGCATATAAATATTTGTTATGGACACGAGTTTCAGATATGCACATCACATTCAATATCACAAATTGTTTTTCACACTCTCTTTAATACACCATCCAACATATGAACAATCAACTTATAAATACTATTATTTGCCAATTACCATAAGAACAAAATATACCATGAAACAAATTCTTTCATCTTTCTCACTTCATTGGAATTTATTATTAGGCAAGTTCTATTACTGAATAAGCCTATAGTTTGTACATACAGGTAGATACAAAAGAACAAATAATATATATATATTCCAATATTTTGTAAGTTGTTGATCATTTTTCCTACATTGTATATTTCCACTTCCATCTCATTCTGACGTCATTTTCCTCTTAAATAATTGACACAAATAAGCTCTTTGTATCAAAGTCAAAATATTAGAGCGCTATTGCAAGTCATTGCATGCCCGAATGAGAAGACATTGTTAGGGTTAATCCAGCATATGAAGAAGAATATCTCCCGCTTGCATTATACGTCTGAATACAATGAATATAACCCAATTCTTCTTGTCTTGGGAGTACTACCAGCTTTGACCATTTAAGTTATTAAAAAATAAATGAAATTATGGCCTTTAATTCCTTCTGCCTGTCATTCGTTCTCTCACTTCTATTAGTTCTCTCTCCCCCTCTCTCTTTCACACTCTTTTATTCCCTTCCTTCCCCCCTCTAGCTCTCTCGATCTCTCCCCCTCTCTCCTCCCCTCTATGTCCTGTATCTCCCCCTCTCTAGGCTCTTCCCCCCTTACCCCTTGTTCTGCACCTGTTAAGTGCTTTATTACGTCAGTGGTGGACTATATGAATTGGACTGGTATACATCATATACGGTCTATTTACAGTCATTGCAGCTGAATATTTACCAGAGCAAAGGTCAACAGAGACTCGATGCAAATATACCCAATTCACAACTATTAAATCTTAGCCTACTTCCTTTTTTTATTAGTATTATTTTCTGTTGTTTTCTTAACAAAAGAAACCATATACAACTGCATGGCAAAATAGAATGTATAAAGTATGTACATACAGTTCTTGAGGAATACACATTAAAATATTTTTTCCTATAATCCTCTGCCTTAGGATAAACAATACTGTACAGCTGTACATGAAAAGAACCTGAAAAAACTAATTGCTCATTCATATCAATTAAGAGTACAAAAATTAATTCTGAAATTCTCATCACAATATATATATATTGAGTAGTATTTACTTTCAATCAATAAAGTTCATATTTCTTTTAAACTAACAACATAAGAAATTGTTAACAATACCTACACATAATCTACGATTTCTGCATATATATATGACATGAAGGAAGAAGTGATTATAGTTCCCCCTTAGTTATCAATGTATCCTCTTTTACAAGAGGGGCAAGCACTTAGTGGAAATACTTGAAGAAAATCTAGACAAGAATCTAATGAGTATAACATTTTGGAAGAAAGAAACAAGTCTAATGTAACCCTGGCACTTTTATATGCACACACTACAAAAATAGAACAGAAGTACAAAGAGAACTACTTCAAACAAATGTGGGGGAATCAAACATTTTCATAACCAAATCATCCATAAATAAAATAATTGATTGATATTCAAACATTTTCTAACAAGAAGGGACAATAAAAAAGATGCAACATATACATCAATGGGACACAGTGAATATCACTGTTTTTTTAAAACGTATCAAAGAATATTAACTGTATATCTGCATATATAGTAGCAAAAAAATGTTTTTCCGAAATATACATAAATGGACGCTAATTTTTACAAATATACTCCAAACTAGGAAGAGAAACTACTAAAAGTTGCCAGCAAGTAAAAATATGTCATATTTGCAATGTTTTGCATATGCTTATATTATTGCAATGCCCATATATCTAACTGATGTGATGAATTACTAATGAATTACGTCCAAGACATGATTGAATCCATAATCTGAGAAAGTGAAGATAGGGAAATTAGACCAGCAACAATCACAAGTATGAGTGTAGCCATCGAACCATCCAAGTAAATATTAGCACTACAAGCATTTCTATTAAGCATACCGGATGTTGTACATATCACACTAATTTGCAGACTATTTGTGCAGATGTGAAGTTTGGCTGGAAGAAATATAAATGATGAATGAATTAAAAGACTGCTGAAAACTGCTTATCTTCTATGCCTGTGTAATGAAAGAATATTTCACTTATGTCAAATGTAACTTAAAAGTCACAAAGCAGTCTATAAAAACAAGTCACAGTATTGTGAAAGCAGCTTTCTTTGTTAAAGGAAAGTAAATTTTCTTTCCTATAGCGTGAACTAGTGAAACCAGTGGAATAATAAGCCAAATCTTTTGAAGGAACAGAATGACTAAACCATTAAGGGGTGTCCCTTCTTCTTCAGTATTTCTAAAGAGAAAAACCAGATACTATACAAAGCTATTTTAGAAACTTCATCAATAATTTGTTTAACATTATGTATTCAATTTTTGTAATCAAATGTTTGTAAGTAATGCTACACACTAAACACTACAATGTAAGTACTAAGCACTTGTAGTTTTGCCACATCTTTAGCTTTCAGATTCCTCATCATAAATTATTCTACAAGCTAACTTAATCTTATTTTATTAAATATTATATTCTAATAATTACCTCCACATAGCGCAGTATACGCTATTTGTGTGAGCTTTTCAGTTTTTCAGTTAATTTCTTGTGAATGCAAACATATCACAAGTGCACAATTAAAGGGTAAGGATGCAACAAAAAGGACAAAACCACATGTTTATATATTGTAAATTGACTTAAGTTACTGTATGGGCCTATCACATAAAAATAGTGAATTTCATTGCAAAAAAGCAATACCTACATTTTGGAGCTGCCAAAGTAGACACAAAATAACATGTGATATTATTGATCATCACTCTAAAAACATCCCTAGATACGTAATGAGCGAGTTATCATTAAAAAGGTATAATTTTGCGGTCTAACTTTGCAATTATCTAAACTGGCGCTTCTTAATCCAACTGTAAATCAGATAAAAAGGTATAACTTTAAACCGGTTGCATGAGTCTTGACAAAAAAAAATATTTCAACTGTCTATCTAGCAAAAGACAGGAATAGGTAGGGCTACAGCAGTCTTTATGAATGGACAACTAAAGAAACTATCAACAAAAAGAGAATACTTATTTATAATGCAAGAGAGCGGGGAAAACAAAAAGAAAAAAATACATCTTTGGCACAAATGAAGCAATGATAATGTCTAAAAGAAAAAAAACAAAACAAAACAGGTGATATATGGCAAGGAGAGATAGCAGCCTTACTTAAAGATCATTCTGTTTTTGATGGACACAAATGTCTGGATTATAGATTTAATTATAATAATCACAACAGCTATTTCACTGATTTTCTACATTTTGAATAGTTTAAATATTAAATGTACTAGTGTATTTATTTGAACATCCTTTTTAAATGAAAACTTCTCATTTTAACACCTATTGGGACTACTGAAACTTTTGTCCTGTATTTCTTATAAATATGGATATATCTGGTTAGGTTTTAAGTAATATAAATATGAATCAATTTGGCATATCTCATGATTGGTTATTGGTGTACAAAGATGCACATAGTGTACACTTGATAATAATGAATAGGATTCTCATTTACATATCAAATACATTGTTAAATCGTCATTAATGTATGAATGAATAAAAATGCACATTATTTTTGGATAAATAGCAGTCATCAATGCAAATTATGAACATTTCAATCCTATTTCAAATTTGTTGTTTTTCCTCTTTCAGCCCTTCTTAAACAATTAGATTTCTGTAATTAAAGAAAACTAGAAATTACTAATGTATTACTAACAGTACTGAAATGACCTACTATTTCCTACAGACTAGATAAGGTGATTCTTAATGTTGAGGTAAATATACCACCATTTTCATAAATGTTTATTCTGGAATGGTAGCAAAATTTATTTGAGATTGCATAACAACATTGCTTTTCTTCTGTTATTTCTCAAAACGTTATTTCATGTGTACTGTTCTATTGTATTAACAGCAATATTCAGAATTTGATGTAGAGATTGAATAATTTTCACAAAAGAGTAGAATGTCAACTTTATCGAGATATAGCTTTCTATTACTCGTAAATATATCATACCAGAGGGATGCAAAAATGGGTGCCACATTTACAAAATTAAAATGTGCCATTGTGCTTCAACAACTATTGTTAGCAAATTATTGAGAAAATGCACCTAAAAATATTACCCTTTTACTTCTGTTTACTGAGGAATATGAAAATGTACCATTAATTTGAATTGAAAATTGGCAATGCAAGTAATTACAAATCATTCAATTATTATCTCCAATATGAGTTTATGTTAGGTACAGTGGAACCTTGTTATAAGGAGCTCTGAAATTTAAAAAACCTCAATGTACATGAAGTTATGCTAGTTCAAGCCCTTTAATACATCCTTCTTCTTTTTTTACCCTGATATACAATAGATACCTTTTATAACATGGTTGTCATGGCTCTGCGGTTCTTGTTATAACAAGGTTCCACTGTAAAAGAATGTATTATTGGTTCTTATATAACCATCCTGCTAGTCCATTAATATCTATAAATATAAAAGTGAATAAATGTTAAAGTGATCCATTAATTTCATAAGATGCTTTCCAAAGTGATATTTGAGAACAATGTACAAGAGAAGCGTGAAAACTCCAGTTGATTTAGGTTGAATTTGCAAGAGTTAATGGATCACTTCAACATATAAGTTTACAGAAGCAAAGGAGATCATTAAATTAAGGGAAATTAGATTCAGTAAGCTAGCACTCATTATCTTCTATCTACACTTTTTCGAATGACTTTACATACATGTAAGCACATGAAATATTTTGTCAGTAATAACGCAAGGTGACTAATATGCTCATAAACATGTTGAATTATTCCCTCATCTTCCATGGTATGGCATTGAACAATTAATGCCATACACTATATATGGGCCTCCTAGTTTGTTTAAGTAGCAGAGAGCTGAATAAATATGAATAAATTAACAGCTTCACAAGTGATATCCATAGATTTGTGTCAATCCTACTGATAAGCAAGAGTAATTTTTCAAAGCGCTAAGTTGATTCTCTAAACAAGGTTGATGAAAGAAAACATGTTCTGTTGCTACATACACAATGACTCTACTCCTTCAGCTGGACATACAAATACAGTGCACCAGTTCAATGCCACTGATCAAGACACTTATCGATCCACGCAAACAAACCTTTGCAAAAATCCCTCAATTACCTGATTATTTCATAATATAATTAAATATATATAGATATTCATATATATTTAGAATTACTTTGGCATCGTACTGCCAATAAGTTCACTTGATAGCTGAATATAGTCTCTTCTCTTAAACCTCTTTACAGCACATTTCATAGCACAATAAAAAACAAAATAACGAAAAATAGAAATCACAATCGTTGCTGGAACCAACAGTGCTGAGATGCTAGACGTTGACAACTTACAGTTGGACAAAGTAGACAGCAACATCCAAACAAGCAACAACACAAACGACCTTATCCTGTGGTCAAAATTCAAGTTTCACAGTACTTACAGTATCTCCTCTTAATACACACTGTGTAAAAATTGCACTTGGAAATTAATATCCAGAGAAGCACAGAGTTCCTTCTCCTCCGTCTCACATTGTAATTGCATAAACCTCCCAGGCACCATTTAGTTGGGAGAAGAAATGAACAGTCAAGTCAGTCAGTCCGATGTTGATACAAGTCTGCTACAATAATACACTGCCCTTTCATGATAACAATTTACAAAAAAGGGGGGGGAATAAGAAAGTCTGCCTCGCTGCCAAATAACTGCTAATTAAATATAAAGAAATAGTTTACTCCTTTCTTTAGGGTAATTTAATGTCAACCAAGCACAAATAAATTGGCTAGGGTGCAGCACAAACCAAAAATCAAAGGAAATTCAAAATAAAAAGCATCATGCTATAAATGTCAGCTAGCTTAATAAGTGAGAGGGGAATAGGGACATTTTCATTAAAAGATTATGTTATGTAAAGAATAAAAAGAAGTGCTCTTAATGGCTTTTTAACTGATTTTTTGTGGAAAATTACACTATTTTCATCCACAAGATTTGTTAAAATTTGAATGCCAAGTTGAAAGCAAAATTATTAATATAAAACCATAAAAACAGGTGTCTGAGCACTATTTTTAACTTAACATATTTATTTTCCAAAGTTTGCATGGACTTTTGCCTTCAATAATCAAAATTACCTAGGACCTTGCTTTGCTTGTTTTTTCAACATTTCATAACAAGCACTTAAAGAACCTAAACTTACTGTCAATTTTTTTTAATTGTGTATTTCATCACAAATTAAAAATGCTGATTGCTTGCAGCTAACATTTTGCATTGTTCATAATAAAAAATTTAAAAAATCAAATTTTCTTAATAAAAAACAAAAACATTTTCTTTCTTTTGCAAACAATCTTCCTTCCTTTCCCTTTTTAAGGACAAAAACATTCTCTTATATCTCAATATGAGAGGGTTCATGAGAAGGCAGTTTATCACTGCTTGGACAGCCCTATGCTCAACAATTTATGTCTATTACGACTTTATCAAATAATGTTGTATACCTTTAAATGAAATGTTCACAACATTTCATCAACTCATTATACAAAATTCCACAAATAAAGTTGTAAACCTTTAAATGAAATGTTCACAACACTTCGTCAACTCATTATACACAATTCCAAGGTCCCATTTGATTTAGGTGTCAGTATTTTTGACAACAGAAGAATAGATTAAATAAATCAAATAATTCAATTTAAATTTGAATTTCCATTACAAATATTTAGGAAAAATTCATTTTCTTTCTATTAAATCAAGGAATATTTTATTGTTCAATTTTTGTTCTACTAAGAAATAGAATTGAAATCTTTTTAAAAATACATGCCTCAAGAAAAGACAGGAATTAGAATGTGTGAATCAGAGTTCATTAATTACTTTCTTCATTTATGGGTATGGAACTATTTGGTCCCTAGACAACTTTAGCGAGACTCACTGACATCCGCAAGGACAATAATTGTTCTGTCACTTCAGCATAGGGCTCCTAATATTGTCCTCCAATCTCTGCATAAAGGGACTAGTCACAACGTAATTCTATAAGTCATTCATGGTCACATTTCATCAGTCATTCATAAGTCCTACCGGTCAGTCCTTCGTCCTAATGGTGTAACTTAAGTTCCTGTCTGGGATCAGCACCCCCACTGGAGCTAATGACCACCTGAGCAGTATGCTCCCCTACCGCACCCCCTACTGTGGCCACTGACCCCTGCAGCCTGATAGGCTGGGCCAGCTGGTGGTGCTGGTGATGCGTGCCATGAGGAGTAGTCTGCTGTAAGGACAGGGCTATGGGCTGCTGGGCCAGGATGGATGCAGCTGCTGCAGTGGGAGGCGACGTGGCCTTCTGGTGGTCGCCAGGGGTTACGGTCGCCATGGCACCCTGTATGACCGGCACACCTGGAGTGGCAGCGGCGGTAGCTGCCCCACCCCCTCCTCCCTGCTGCAGCTGGATGCTGGAGAAGAGAGGATGGTTGGCTGGGATGATGGCACTGAGAGGTTTGCCCTGGGCATCTATGAGGTTGGCCATGATATGCTGGGGCAGCTGCACAGGCACCTGTATGGGGATCTGCTGTACGGTGGTAGGGGTGTGCTGGTTGGTGTGGGTCAGACCCCCAGGCAGGGCCCCTCCACTACCCTTGAGACCACCCTGCTTACGACCACCGCCACTGCTACTCTTGGAGGAGTTGGAGGATTTGCTTGCTGTGAAGAACAAGACACGATACAATTTTAGTTCACATTTCACCCTTACAGTACATGCATGGGAAGAACAAAGTGCTATATAGAACATCAGAGGATTGTATCACTAAAAGTACATTCAACATTTTTTTTTTTATTCAAGATTCTGACTTGTATAAATTATGTCTTCAAAGCTATTAGGAGGCTACAATTGTTAACATTTTACAGGCAACTTATCTGTGCCCAGAGCATCTTTATTTAGAAAAGTTGAAATAGGAGCATGAGTTTATTATCATTTAAGACATTGAAAGATACTTACCACTTAGACTTTGGATTCCTGAGCTGTACTGAAAGCCCCCACTGGGTGACGTCTCCGTTGAGTTCCCTCCTTGCCCCGGGCTAGGGGTGCTATTACCACTGGGACTGGTCATGTCCGCCTGGTGCTGATGTTGGTGTTGATGCTGCTGCATCTGGTGGTGGTGGTGGGTGTGGTGGGGTTGGTCTACCACCACCAGGCCACCACTAGCACCCACTCCTACCACAGCATTGCCAGGGTTGCTGCCACCGTACACCTTGTTGCCTGTGTAGAGGGTGGTGCCCGAGGGAGATGGAATGATGCCGTTGGGGATGGACGTTAGCTGGGGACTCGGAGACTCCTGGTGAGGAAATTTGAATAAGTGAACAAACATGCTACATTGATGCTACATCTCTGCATAAACTCATTTATATGAAGAGATGTTTTCTTGTGTCCCTTGCAAGCAAAGCCATGTAAATAATTTTGTTTTCTGTGTGGCATTTAAAAGTCAACTAAACCAATACAAACATGACATTTTTGTGTCATAATATGTTAATGAGAAAATAATTCCACTACCTGTATTCAATTAAGAACTGTTGGCATATTAGGATGAATCACAACTACACAAATATAAACATTTGTGTTTATCCTTCTGGCATTCGTCTTATAAGTAAAGACATTACTTATTTAATAATTTTAATCTAGTATGCTTTCTGATGTTAATAAAATGCCACAACAATCACTATATTATTGAAAGAGAGGAGAGTGAAGTAAAGGTGGTACAACATACTGTTCTTAGCACAGGACTCGGGGAGCTCCTCATGCTGGGGATAACACCTTGGTCCTGCACAATAATGGTTTCTCCTTGGACCGTTCCAATCTGAACCGTCTGCGGAGTAGCACAATGCGTCACACTACTGCCCGAGGCTTTACGAGTCCTGGAAGTTTGTCTGTCCAACACTTTACTAGCAGTGCTCTTAGTCCTCGACTTGATGTTCATTTTGCCATCGTTGTGCAGCTGTAAGGCTCCTATGTTGCCAATGACCATGGGTGTACTTCCCACTGCATTGATAATGGGTAATGTCATGTTAGCAACGGTCGGCTGCGAGGTTGCTGTGCCGCCGCTCGCGCCACTGCTTGCGTTCGTGTCAATGTTCGTCACCACAAATCTCAGGTTCTTGAGTAACTGTCCCTGCATGTCTCCTACACTAGTGTTAGGGTCCATGTTAAACACATCCATTGGCTGTAGTCCGTTGCCCCCGACAACCGTGTACGTGGTCGGGGCCAACGCCAGTGGTACGTTACTGTTTGATGTAACCGCGAAATAGTTGATGTGGCTTGTCGCACTATTCTGAATGATTGTCGGCGTCACGCTACTTGATGCACCACTACCGCTTTTCCGTCTGATTTTGGCATTTTTGACGGGCTGCGACGCATTCCCATCATTGTTCCTCTCCACTTTGCTTCCTTTGGCCTTCTTACTCTTGCTACTAGCACTTGACTTGGAGGGCTTAGCATTTGGCACCGGCGTGTGATGTAGGGCTTGGTCCAGGTGAGAGTTTGTGAGCTTGGGAGGCACTGAGGTGGCGTGGTTGCCAGACTTGGCAAGATTTGGTACGACAGATGACGACGATTCCTGAGGGTAACACATTTTCCTGTGGTAGGGGGAGAGGCGCACATAACACAGGAAAGTTATGAATCATCACTTCAAGACATCACACGACATAAGAAAATGATGCATCATTATTATGAAAAATGGATATGACTTTATAGAGTACATTTTTAAGAATTTTAAAGAAAATTTTAAGAATTGGCATGTGCTACTTCTGCAATAAAATGAGACTGTAGACAACTAATTCTGCAAGAATTCAGGAAGAACCAATAGAGAAAGTCACATACCAATCTTTTCTTTATTGTGCTTTCAAATGTTGCTAGCTTGTCTATAACATCATTAACCAACTGAGTACACCTCAGAGTTTGTATCTAGAGTTTGGTTGATGAAAATAATGTTTTAACAAATTGCCTTCAACATGTTCGTAGAACAAACAAACAAACAAAAACCCCATCTGTTCATGTAGAGGAATTGCAATACTTACTTGAGTGGTGGGGGTTTGACTTGTCTCTCCACCAGACCGGCCAGCGCTGCTCGAAGGCGGTCCTGCCGCCTGCCTAACGCCAGCATGCCTTGCTCTGTGCGCTTGAAGCCATAAGTACACATCTGCAAATAGAACAGTTTGAACAGTTATTTATGAATTCAAATTTGGGGAAAACTGACCAGAAATATATAATAAAAATGAAAGTGAGCAAACAAAATTGGGCAACCACAGGAATCGACCAGAGCGCAAGAATGATGATCAGCAATTAGCAACTGAATAGATGACTCAATGACAAATATTGAAATACAGAGTACATTGATAAATAGAGCTGCCTGAACCTCATCCCGTGTTCTTAGCCCTTGAACTGTACACTGTACACATCTTGAAATATGAAAGTTGAAACAAGTTCACTAACAATTAGAATAGTAATCCACTTAAAGAATTATTTTTCTACCTAAATTCATCTATTTTATTGTACATAGTAAAGTTTAAATTCATGATTTCAAGAAATGTGAATAGACATGTGAACTGACAGGACATGACTAAGACATTGTGGACAGGACTAAAAAGGTGAGTATTCCTGTGAAGGAAGGCGAATCAAATTGGTGAAGAAAAGAACAAGGGGAGTCCAGCGACATCCCTTTGAAAAATCTTCCCCAGTGGAGAAAAGGGAAAAGAAGATTAATTCTTCACAAGAAAAACTTATAATCATTTCCTTCAGGCTTGTTTGTACATTTAATCAACCTTATCAAAGCTCTGGTAGTAGAAAATCAAACTGCAACCTATTCCCATAATTTGGACCACCAGCGCATTAGAGTATATGAACATTTGAAAAGTAAGATGTGCTATATACATTTATTATCATTATCAACTTACTGCAAAAGGTCTTGGGTGATGATAAGTACAGGGAGAGTCGACTGCCTCCCCTTCGCCCCCCTTGGTCTCCCCACCGTGTGGGGTACTCCTCTGGTGCGTGGGGGAGGGGTGGTGCTCCTGCTGCCTGAGAGGGGTTGGGTGCTGCGAGGGTTCTAGTGATGCGACCATCACCGGGGTCGGGGACATCTCATCACGATGGACATGGTGGGACGAAGAAGTTGTCACTGTGAGCGGTCTCCTGGTAAGCAGATAGTGGAGGTGAAAAGTTTGTATTTTACAATGGGGTAACCATTTTCCTTGGAGCTTTAAATTTCTATTTCCAATTTCATACACATTACATTTGTACATAATCATACACATTTTACTCCATCATAACTATTGCTCGCATATGAATGTGTTGTTACTGTTGCTGTTGTTTCCTTTTACATATTAAAAAATAAAATTGCATTGAAATTAAAATTTAAATGGTTACGGTATATGAAATGAATAAAGACCGAGCTTGCAACATCTAAATGATACTATATGATAAAGTGAACATATTACAATTTATAACAGAAAGCAGATACCATGTGTCTTTAAATATATTACCATCAAAAGGGATCGGAAATTGCTTTATAGATTGAGAAATGGACTTAACAACACAATCATTGATAATTATTACAAGTAAACATGTATACATTCCAATTGGGAATAGAGAACAATTGTTTCTTGGGGGGGGGGGGGTGCTCGATCTAGATGGATCTTCGACTGCGCGCAGTCGAAAATGATGCCTCCGCCATTACGCAATTTATTTATGTCAAGCCCAAATCAACATGTACACAGAATTAATTCTGTCAACTCAATTTTGATGGTACTATGTCTTTTAGATCTTGACGTATCACAATTATGAGCTATAAGTGACCTTGACCTTTGCCCTCATGAACCCAAAATCTAATGACTACAATTGTTCCCTATTATACATTCAGGTATCAAGTTGGATTGAAATCTGATATTCAGTTCTTGAGATTTCCAATCTCAATCTACTTTTACATATAATGAGCCCTGTGACCTTTGACCTTTGACCTCATGACCCCCAAAATCTAATCAGTTCATTGGCTCTCCAAGGAACATACATGTACCAAGTTTGGTCAGAATCTGTCAATCCCTTCTTGAGATAACGCGATCACGAGCTATTTTTGCATATATATAATGAGCTCTGTGACCCTTGACCTTTGACCTCATGACCCCAAAATCTAATCAGATCATCGGCCCCCCAAGATACATACATGTACCAAGTTTGGTCAGAATCTGTCAATCCGTTCTTGAGATAACGCGATCACGAGCTATTTTTGCATATATAATGAGCTCTGTGACCTTTGACCTTTGACCTCATGACCCCAAAATGTAATCAGATCATTGGCCCCCCGAGATACATTCATGACCCAAGTTTGGTGAAAATCCGTCAATCGGTTCTTGAGATAACGCGATCACGAGAACGGGACGTACGTACGTACGGACGGACGGACAACCCGAAAACATAATGCCTCCGGCTACTTCGTTGCGGAGGCATAAAAAGGGCTCTATCACAATTCCTTTTTACACACCAAATATTGAAAATTAAAGGCAGACTACGTACTTGAGAGGATGTGGTGCTGAGTTGATGATGACAGGTGTTGGCCCCGGCCCCTGTAGTATGGGTACCGTGGGAGTGCCCCCAAGCTTCTGCGGACTCGGGATCTCAATGGCCATCGGGACCATTGAAGTCAGCTGAGTTGTAGCTACCGCGTTGCCATGGTTATTGCTGCCGGCAGTGGTAGTAGTAGCAGTGGTGGTGATGATGGCGGCTGTTGTTGCAATGGCAGTGAGGATAGTGCCACCAGCAGCAGCAGCTGCCTTGGCTGCAGCCAGTGCCTGAGACCGAGCCTTGTGCTCAGCAAGGAGTGCGTTGAATGGCATCTTTCGCCCCTCCACTGCCCTCCGCAGTGATAGGGAGTGAGTCTGACGGACAAATAAACAATCACAATTTAGCTGTTATATTATATATAGAGTAAAAGAAGTAACAGCTACTCTTATTTATCATAAACATAATTATACTTACAATGATTCATATGACAGCAAAGTGTTAATTGTTCTTGTTTCTCGTTTAAGAAAACAACACTTTGGAGGGAGAAATCTTACAGATATGTCTCCATGTTTATTTGTTTTGCCATTGATAATTTTGTTTGTCTGTTGGTCTGTTGTTCCTACCCCAAATAAAATGTTTTTTAAAGATTTTAATTCCCATGAAGGACCAACTTATCATTTCTTTTTTGTATTGTTTGTTTATGTTTGCTTGGATGGCTTGCCTTTTCATTTGTACTGTTAGGTGGTACCTACCTTGCATGTAAGAGACCTTGTACAGTGCCTGCTGTGCTCCACACTCCATACTCCACAATGCTTGTCAGGATCATACCGCCGATCTGCAAAGTGACCGAAGAGAGGACCATGAAATAAAAGTTAAGAATTGGGTTTTGACAGGAATTGTATGATCTGCAATTTGTAGATTCCTAGAAAAGTGCTCTCCCAACTAATCTACAATGTTAACTTTTTGGCCACACCCATTGACTAGCTTCAATGCTAGTGATTAGGAGAAGCTCTTCGGGCCATTAAAATGTGAAAAGTCATAATTTTACAACATGCCGTACGGCCGTACCACTACAAAACATTGAGTGTTGCTTATAATACAGCCAATATCAGGAAATTTTTTGAAATAGAGTCAAACCTGTGTATATTGAACACCTAAGAAAAACAGGAAAAGTGGCCACTGTAGACAGGTCACATCTATAGACAGGTTTCATAACATTATTTTTCTCACCCTAACCCTTACCCACTTTTTGTGGCCACTATTGGCAGGTTGGCTGGTATCTATAGACAGGTGGCCACTAAGACAGGTTTGACTGTAGTTTACATTAGGATAATGCAGCTCCTAAAATTACAAATACATGTACATGTATGCCTTTGAGGAACAGGTAATTGTTCACATAAGTATGGACATTATACTCTTCTGTTATTTGTTATCCCAAGGAAAATATGACAAACATTTATGGCTCCAGGGTAAATGGTTTCACAATGCACCTGCTAAAAGTCAAAAGTGATAAAAAACATTGCTTTTGCATTTTACCTTTGGAAAAAAGGTATTCATTTTTTTCAAATTTCACTACATAAAAACAACACTAAATGCTACATACAACCTGATTGACCAATTCAAACATATATTTTGGCGCTTATCATTCATTAACTATGTATTACATGTACATCCTGACCTCTACAGGGTGGCCCCAAAAAACGGAACACTGCCCAAAATATAGTAACAAAATAATTATGTCCATCGGATAGGGTATCATTTCCAATGAAAAACGATACCAAGAACAGTCATTTTGGTCGTGTAGTTTTTGTTTTAGGGCGCTGTAAGTGACACCATGTCAGGCTCCCTTTTTTTTCAATTTTTACCAAGTCAGTGCCTGATAAATCGCACTTACTGCCCGTCATAGCATTGAACAACGAACAACATCAATACGCGCGCTATTGTTAGTGTGCATTCAGCTGTGTTACCCTTGTAATCTCATTACCCACTCCATAAATCAGTGCATCAACATGAATTTACTCCTCTCATGTAATGATTTTGTAACATTATTGCTACACATTGATGCCTCTGAATTTTGTCAATTTTTTATATAAAAAAAAGTCTTTCATTTAAACTCATATTTTCATTGTGTCTTAGTACACTAATGAATCCTTTGTTCACTGTATTTCTGTTCTAATCTCTCTTGATAAATTTCCCATTTATCTTAACATTATCTTTACTTGTCATCTTAACATTATCTTCACGCAATATCAATATTAATTGCATCATTACAGAACATTCCCCTAGGCAGAAGAAACATGATAAAACACATTCCTAGCTGTAAATGAACACTTACCTTTGCAAGGAACATTCTTGTCCGACTTGAAAGCGTTGACCTTCTTCTTCTTACTGGAGGACTTTGGCGGTGTAGGGGTGGAGGCAGGGGTTAATGAGGGTGCTGGAGGTGGGGTAGGGGTGGGGGTGATGGCCACCAGAGGACGTGTCTGGACGGGGCTGAAGGTGGAGTTGGTAGAGTGACCGATGCACACCAGGTTGGTTGGCTCTGAGGGAAGGGTGTCAAGGTTGACCTGAGGCAGATTGTCGTTGACTGGAACTGAGATGATGTGGGGCTGTAGAAGCAATATAGTCGACGAGAGCAAATTAAATCAAGTACTAAAGAAGGTTTGCATGTAACATAGCTTTAAAGCCACATACAATTTGGAAACACCCTGTTATCGACTATGATTCCTTCGTCCATTATAAGTTGGACAATCAAGATACCAGATATTGGGCCAATTATACACATATCACAAGTGAGGCACATTTCTACAAGAATTAACATATTTGTGGTATATCGAGCTGTGTTCGTTTATGTTCAAATTGGAAAGCGATTGTAGCATAAATAGTGTTGAGGCACCATTTGGGGAGATTTATAATGCAATGAAAAACAAAATAATTTCTGTAAATCTACTTGCTTATCTTGATAAATGATTTTAAGGAGAAAATGGAACAGTAATTTTCAGAAGACTTAAATATTTCAAAACTGATACATGATGCCTATAGCTGCTTTATCAACTGATCTCATCTTCCATTCTTCCTGTTCTTTGCAACAAACACGTTAAATAAATCTGAAATATCCCAAGATTATTATATTTTTAAATTACAGACCAAGATAAACCATTATAGCAAATACTTGTACAAGGGTATACAAACCGTTGAAAGTGCTGTGGATAAGCTTTCTGCAGCAGTAGGAGGAACAGGCATGTTTTGAACTGGTGGGGAGGCTAACACCACTTCAATGGTATCATTCAGAGAGTTTGTATCAACCAGGGGTAGAGTTCTACTCCCTCCTGTCTCCTCGTGTGAAGATGATACCTGAATGGTTAGCTCCTGAGAGAGGTCTGCAAGCTGGGCCGCTGTCAGCGTTGACGACGTTAGCTGCGAAAATGCCTCTGACGATGTAAAATGGACTAGTGCCTCTTGCGATAACGCATCTGATGCTGTAAGCTGGGCTAGTGCCTCTTGTGATAATGCCTCTGTTGCAGTAAACTGGGCTAGTGCCTCTTGCGATAATGCCTCCGACACTGCTAGTTGGGCTAGTGTCTCTTGCGATAACCCGTCTGACGACGTCAGCTGGGCTAATGTCTCCTGAGACAACGCTTCAGATGATGTGAGTTGAGACAATGCCTCCGATGCTGCCAGCGCATTGACAGCACTCAGAGCCTCAGCGTCTAACAGTACTGTGGCATCCAGGGGCGAATGAGCCGCTGAGAGTACATGCATGTCCTGGTGCGAGGCGGGAGACCTCAGGGGTAAGTGAGGATCGTGGGGCGGTAAAGGTGAGGTGCTATGAGGCTGCCGTAAGTGCTCCAACTGCCCCGCGGGGCTACTACTGTCTATGGAGGGCTTTACGGCAGCGATTAAATCAGGCACGCTTTGTGTCCTTTTGGATTGTTTGCCCGGAGTAGGGGAGTCCGCTACTACCGGGTAGGATAGGATGAGCGGGTGGGAGTTGGCCCTGGAGGGAGGCCTGGGTATCGATCGCTCCGTCTTGCGGTGAGTGCGCATCATCTGCTTCTTACAGACAGGTGAGGTGTCTCCCAGGGGAGCAAGAACGGGCAGAGGAGGCAGCGGTCCGTCCGGTGGCTTCCCATGGCGGAACTCTGAAATGGGACAAACAACAAAACGGATTAATAACTTTCCCACATTACAGAAATAAATGCCTTTGAAACATCTCAACCTTTGATAATTGATGAGAGACTCATAGACCAAAGTGAAACTATGAAATGTGGTAAACAACAAAATGTATTGATAATAACATTTCCAACAAAACAAGAATAAATGTTACTGATCTGATTCATATCTGTAAGTTTGAAAGGTAGATGAAAGAGGATTTAGGACATGATAAATATCGAGATGGGGCAAACAAATGATACACATGATGCAAACTACAGTTCAATTTTCTTTGAAAATGTACTTTTCATCAAATTATATACAATTGTTACTGATGAAAAATCCTAACATTAGATTACGAAGAGAACAGAAAGACTCTTGTGTCTAATGTACGAGAATACAGAGACGAATTGGATTACAGTATAAGGAGTAGATTTTTTTGTTCTCAAGTATATGCTCAAAATGGCATGTGTGAAGTTATGTCCATGATTACCAACCCCCCCCCCAAAAAAAAAAATAATAATAATAATAATAAAAATAATAATAATAATAATAATAATAATAATTAATAAGTAATAAAATAATTAATTAATTAAAATAAAACATTTAGAAAATTAAGTTCAGTCAACAGCGTTTCAAAAATGCCAAGAGCTCTGTAAAATGTTCCAGCAAAAGTCTCATGTACTTGAGCAGTGGTTTGTTGTTTAGTGATACATCATACATTAAATGAGCTACCTAGGACACCTGAGGGCAAGATAATTTAATGAGATAAATTCCATATTACACATCTGCAATTATCAAATCTTCTGGATAAAGCCAAGCACCAGATATTGGCACTTGACACACTGTACTGCGCTGCCCCCACAGAATCCAATGCCTACAGCGAGTGCAAGCAAGCTGTTAATTAGAACATTCATTATGTCAAAGCAAGTGAGAAGAGTGTTGTCATAAATGTCACTATTTGCACTCCATCTGGATTTGTATTTTCAGAGTAAATAAAGACAGTTAGGCCTACATGACAATGTATGCACACATACATGTACATCATTCATGTATACATTTGTAACGACTTCACTTCTTACGTGTGCTAATCTAATGTACTTGTATATTACATGACAAAGTGCACACACAAATGGTACCTTTCACCACTTATTCAGACTGCAAGTTTATTTCATAATCACACATGGCATAGCTGTATGACACTGGCATACCATTTGTGAGCTCTGTCAAAATCAGTCAATAATTTTAATTGATAACAACTAAAATTCACAATATAATTTCCTTGGATACAACAATTCTGCACAAAGTTTTTTTAAAGGGATAAATACTGTCTCAACCTATCAAACTTCAATATCCCATTCAATGGAAAATACATTATGCACATTCATTTTGCATACTGTACTGCATATGATGTAAGTAATACTAGAAGAATAAGAAGATAGTTGTGGAAATAGAGTGGTATGGATAGAGACTGACACTATCAATCAGGTAAATAAATATCAAATTCATGATTCATTTGCAGTTCAATCAAAAACGTAACTTTGCATCCATAAAGTGTGCAGTATGTATGTCAAAATGTAAACGTATACTATGTAGATCTGATCCTAATTCTTTGTTATTGTAGTGGGATATGGGTCATTCCATCTCAAATCACCCAAAAAAACTGATAATTTTCATCGCACCCCCTTCAAATTTGTTCATATTTGGTATGTATGATATTTCAACCTTTAAAAGCGCAAATATTTAAGTTTTAGCCTAATCCGCCCAACGGTTTTGGCGCTATGGTCGATTCTTCTGGGGGAGTTTTGTAAGAAATGGGCGTACAGTAGGCACCATTTTTCAAATGGCAATTGTCCATTAACCGTTGGGTCAATTTATTTTGTAATGGTGTCATTGGACTGGGGATGTTATATAGCAATCCATTTATGCGGTTTTTCAATTGCAATTAATGCATTTAATCACATAATGTGCCATTAAAAATCAAAATGAGTGGTATATCAAACAGCATTGTTTTTGTGTTCGGATTAGTTTTTTAATCAGGTTTGAAATTTTACAGATTGTAAATCATGTAAACTATTGCATTAATTTATGTTGCATAGAAACATGTAGATATTTGCTTTCATGATTGATGTACAAGTTTGCATTTTGAACTTGAAAGATTTTATTCAAGAAAAGATCTACACCTAGGCCCCGTTGCAAAGAGAGAGATTTTCTGCGTTTCAACCAATCAGATTTGTGCATTTAGAACATTTTATCTGACTCACAATTGATTGTATCTCTTTCTGCAACAGGGTCCTTGTCAGGTTGGAAACATGTGGTATCATTTAGAACATCAATACAAGTACCATGATGCCATTTATCTGGATTTCTATTGTATGGGGATTAGCAGCTCTATTAATGGCCCGGTCAGATATCAACGGATAGCGGAAACGAATGCCCAACGAATAGAAAATTTGCGAAATTAAATTATCCGGTGATGAAAGTCGTCTCCATTGCTTTATGTACAAAACATAGAACAACGTACATCACCGGACTAGGAACGGACAAGAAACGCATACGAACGGAGACGAACGGATGGAAAATTTAGCTCTCCGTTTGACGTCCGTTTACGCAATCCGTTGATATGTGACCGGGCTATTAACAGTGGTGAGCCAGGGTGTGAATAGGCTCTAATCATGACTTTGAAAAGGTCTTTTTCATACAATACACCCCTATAGAATTCTTGGACATGGGTGTAGGTCTAAAATAATTCAATTTTACATGAAATTTGCCAACTTAAAACAAGGCTGTAGAAAAAACAAGAAATAATTTATCTCCAATTCTTTCATATGTTGTAGAAATTATATTAACCCAAGATTTAAGCCAACAAAATTCTCAAAATTATTTGATCCACGAGGTAAAACGGAAGGTCAAAGTCTAAGGTCAAAAGTTATCGTATCCAAACTCGCTCATGCATGAAAACTAATGGCATAAATGGATTGCATATAACATCCCCGGTCCAATGACACCATTACAGAATAAATTGACCCAACGGTTAACGGACAATGGCGATTTGAAAAACGGTGCCCAAGCCCATTTTTGACAAAACTCCCCCAGAAGAATTAGCGCCACAACCGTTGGGTGAATTTGGCTAAAACTTGAAATTTGTGCTTTAAAATGTTGAAATATAATATATACCAAATATGAAGGGGATGCGATGAAATCCATTGGGTGATTTGACATGGAATGACCCGTATATCATGTTCTCCTAGACTAGTAATGTATGCTTTCCATCACTAGCATTTCCAAGAAACTATTGATTACAATTTCTATGAAAATGACTACTCATGACATAGGGACCAGAGTCAAAAATATAAATACAATCTCTTCTTGTTTACATTGAATACTGGCAGTATGAGAAACTCATGTTCATGTATTTACAGCATGATTTGTGCACAGTATGTATAAACAATATGTTAATGTTATGCTTTATCAATTTGATGTTTGCAACTTTGCAGGATTGTGTTAACTCTAGTTTCTCTCCAGGTGTATTAATTTTCATAATTCAAATTGACATTGCAATAAAACATTGG
Source organism: Echinarachnius parma (assembly GCA_037951105.1). Lineage (NCBI taxonomy): Eukaryota > Metazoa > Echinodermata > Echinoidea > Clypeasteroida > Echinarachniidae > Echinarachnius > Echinarachnius parma. The sequence goes on along the minus strand of JBAMJV010002893.1, from coordinate 32,755 downwards.
ATGAAAACCTACACCCTGTCCTGTATTCATTATTAACTACCCTAGGGTATTTGAACAATGTAACTTGATCGAGTCACAATAAAAAGTCGTGATCATAATGTACTTGGCAGAATCACTAGAGAGTGATGTATATTGTATGCATTTTGTAGTAGGCTGGTGAATCAATTGGAAGAGTGAGAGATAATAGGCAAAGTCTATGTATCACTTTATTCATGATCCAATTCCCAGTACAATGCCATGTGATTTCACAAGACTGAGCATGCTTAGCAGATCAAGGCCTATCAAAGCAAAGCGAACAGGGGAGAAGGTTATGTAAGGTCACAAGACAAAAGCCTTATTCTTGACTACAATGAAACAAATCATCCATTTTCTGCCAGGCACAAGTATGTGTGTACATTATATTTTTAAGCATTCAGTGCGTCGTCGCTGAAATTATGTAAAGATCTATCAAATGTTCAATGAATTCATGAATTTGCAAGACAAGTGTATGAATTAAAGGGAGTATCAGACAATCTACAAGTCAAGGGTTTCAAGTATATGGATGTGGATGTCATATCTTGACTTCTCATTTCCGAGTTAATCACATTTAATGCACTAATACATGATATACATGTAATATCCCAAATATGCGCTAAAATATGTGACATTTTATGTCGATTTCAAGATGTTACAACAATTTTCAACTGCTTAAATCAGGGACGAAATTTGGGTAGCAAAATTTCTTTTGAAACAAAATAAATCATATGCTCATTTCTTGAATACCTATCTGCAAGTTAATCACATTTGAAACTAGGCATTTCAAGTCAATGTAATGTTGTTTACAACCATTTTGGACAGAGTGAATGAGCACTTACATTTTTCAGTAGCAAAAGTTCCTAGGCAACCAAAGAAAATACAGGTGAATGTCTATCATTAAACAAAAATTGGTTTTGTTCTTAGGTGGGACAAAGGGATTTGGAAGGTTTTTGAAACATTCCCACTTTAAGCGTGCTCTACATCAAAATGACTTGCACAATCCTTTTTTGAAGATTTGTTAAGAAAGTGAAAGTCTTCCACATTGCAAAATATTGAATCCTAAGCTTATTTAATTTAGAAGCTATCTGCCTCAGCTCCGATGATACTTCAAAACAATTCTGAAACCGAGACATAATAGAGTATATATTTATAGTAGCTGCAATATAAAAAATTGTCATATTATTAAAGGCTGCTCTACCTTTTCAAATTGAGCAATTATATCAGATTAAGGCTGAGTCGGTTCGGTCGATCACACCGGTTACCGACCGTTTCAATCGGGACGCGGTTCGGTATATCGGGAAACAGTGCCCCGAAAAAAAAAATTTAAAAAATAAAATGTTAAAAAAGAAATTAAGATTATCACAATAATGTAGCGGAATTCAAATAAAAACGGGGCAATTGATATCATTTACTTTAAAGAGTGGTTATTTTCGAGAAATTCTTGGTTCATTACTTCGTTTGACAGTCAGAAATTGAACAGGAAGCGCAAAATTGCTAGTCATTTGAACAATATTGTCGGCGGATGTGCACACAATGTTAGTCCGATACTCCAGGGGAGTTGTCTGATGGATCTTTGTATGATCCAGCTGATGAGCCAGTGCATTCAAAAAGTGGCTCAAAATACGTTTTTTGGTCATTTGCACCATTTAAAAATGTTTTGATATTCTACTTACATGATTTCATGGCGTTTGACAGCCGAACAGAAACAAAAATGAGCCCCAAAACAATGAAAACAACTACTCAAAACATCGATAAAAAACGAATACATCGCTCCCATTCGCTCGTATACCCTGTGTGCAAGTTACGGGTCTCTTTTTCTTCCGCGAGATTCATACGCTGGGCCGGTGGAACTATGTTCCAGTCAGCCCTCTATCGGCAAGATCCATCCGCCAGGAATTGGGGAAGTCCCCGGCGGATGGATCTTGCGCAAGAAAAGTCAGAGACCCCGTAACTTGCACAGAGGGTATACGAGCGAATTGGAGCGATGTAGTCGTTTTTTATCGATGTTTTGAGTAGTTGTTTTCATTGTTTCGGGGCTCTTTTTTTTTCTGTTCGGCTGTCAAACGCCATTCGAAATCATTAGGGAGAATATCAAAATGGTGTTGATTGCGAAAAGGCTAATTTATAGCCACTTTTGAAGGGCATGCAGTGGCTCACAGTCACAAGCGATCGTACATGTGATGTTTCCCCCAGACTAGCGGGCTAAGTTTCTGTGAACCGTGTTGCGATGGGCAATGGTGAACAAACGATGAATTTACTTCGAAAAAAAAAAAACGTTTCATGCGAAAATGAGTTAATTCTGGATACTGTAACTATTTTCCCGTAAAGATTGATATGTAAATCCATTAAAGCCTCAGTATTTATTATGTTATTTGCATATAAAAAGAGCAATATAAGCCCCAAACAGTGCATTTTGCCGATGCGTGCACGATTGCGTGATTTTACCGGTCCGAGTTTCGACGGTAAAAATTTATCGGGATACCGGTTCCCGACCGGTAAAAGTTTATCGGGACCCGGTTCCGACAATTACCGACATGACTCAGCCTTATATCAGATACTCTGGAGAACATTATAGCTGCTAATTTTTAGCAAGGTCGAAGAGGGTTTGGTTACAACCATCGGTTTATTTGACGTGGTTTGACCCAAAATCAATTGACATAATTCCTTGAAAAGATTTTTTTTTTTAGTCTGAACCTTCTCAGGCAAGCTCTTAAATGATCTTTGATTTATGAGAGATATCTCGCAAGTTCAGAATGTTGGTGTACAAAAAGAGGACAGAATCTTTCAAGCGTAGGATAGTGCGTGCCTGCATGGACATGGGAAGACGATACCATGGAGTATTAAGTTGAGCATGCATGCCCAGAAACGTTGGGACGATCGATACTGCACATTCATTCGTATTTGTGATTCCATTACCAATATTACAAATTATTACACATAAATGCAACTTTTTTGATGGAATAAAATGTGAATTTTGTTGATGTATGTTATTAAATGATGTATGCAATATTAATAGTTAATTGCTTGTACACATGGAGATAAGCAAGTAAAGTTAATATTGCATGTAATCATTTAACGATTTAACGTAATAACATAAAAACAGATTGATTAATAAGGTAATAAATTTCACATTTTATTCCATTAAAAAAGTTGCATGAATGTGTAATATTTTCTCATAATTTGTCATATTGATAATGGATCCCAATTGCTGAGTACTCTCCACACAGGTGTATAAATAGGGACCCGGTAGGAGGTGAAAGCCTTACTATGTGAATGATCTTCTCAAAACCCATGAGCAGCATGGAAGGAATGCTCCTTCCATGTTGTAACATCTTGAAATCGACATAAAATGTCACATATTTTAGCGCATATTTGGGATATTACATGTATATCATGTATTAGTGCATTAAATGTGATTAACTCGGAAATGAGAAGTCAAGATATGACATCCACATCCATATACTTGAAACCCTTGACTTGTAGATGGTGCACACAATGTAGGCAGGCTGGCATTGTGTCCTATGACCGGGTAATAAAAGTGCACAAGCGCCTAATATCAAATTAGGCGCTATATAAATCAAAATGATTACATCTATGTAAAATACATGCTCACATTAATGAAATATCTAGTAGTACTCATTGTTCCTGCATACTCTCAATCTCAGGGTTGAGGGAAATGAGGATACATAAAGTAGGCACATGAAAACAATAGGCCAGGAATAACTGTTATTTAAAGGTACACTTGAGTATTGGTACTTCCCGAAATGCCCCTTGACACTAAATTGGTTGGTTTTAATTCCATTTGAAAGTTCATTGAATAAAACATGTGAAATGAGAATCATTTCCTTTTGAATGCTTTCATAGTTGTACAATTTGATTTCAAAATATTTTATTTATATATCGTCTGGCTAGAATATCTTGACTTTTTAATAAAATACATAAAATGCTTATAATACACTTCTTTAAAACAAAATCAAAAGAGGTTTTTAAATAGTTGTTGATGATATCTCTATTTAATAATTATTTGAACAGAACATCACATGCACAATTTTGTATGAATAAAGGTTGAAATCAATTAGTTTTTTAGAGAGCGCCCTCTTGAGTTGTAGCGGCTCTTTTTGAATGATAACAGGGTGTTTACTTAGTCGTTTGTAATTGTGTATACCTTTCGAGCATGGTGGAGTTATTAGTTTGTACTGTAATGGTGCATGTTTTGGTTACTAAAATTTAGTTTGACTAAAACTCAACTATCCCTTTAATAGCAAAATATTGAAATTTCAGAGTTCATTGTGTTACATAAATGTGAGGATTCAGTACCAATGTTACACATCTTTATGTCAACATTACAAACCAAACATGGAAATTCAGTTACTCTCTAAATAAGGGCTAATCGTTGAAAATGACAACAGTTGAGTTACTGATACATCATACATGTGTGAATTTATGGAAAATTGCAACTTTGTTACCACTATCCCTGGAAACTGATGTAGCATGTAAACTGTGATCTGCTATATCCAGTGAATGATGGGAATGTGTTCAGTGTGAAAGATTGTAAACCGTTAGACACTTACACCTACAGAGGATTCTTTCAAATTCTATCATATCTGGACAAATTTGATAAACCAAACCTGTTTAATAGTTTTCAACTATTAAAAAGAGGAAAACGGCATGGCTCAAATGCTTTGTGTCGATTTGGTTAAAGTTTATAATTCTGATTAAATACAGGGAGTTGGAACATTTGCAATCTCTATTAGTATAACAATAGCCAATTATGAAATCATTTGTTTATAATTAATCCACACAAGTTACTGAATGTATACATGTAGTCTTCCCCCAAACATGACATTATTGACATATCACAGGGCAAAATTGTAATGTTACAGCCATGGTACTTGAGCGCATATAAGGCTTTATACAGAGATATGTTGCAGTTTTACTTATGTACACAAATCAATTCATAATCCAGAGCTAATTGGATGGTAATTTGATAAGACCTGTCCATCAAAATTCTGGTCACCTATGACTGAACAATTCAATAGAAGTTGAATTCCATGGCAACAGCTGGTATGCAAAGCTGTTGGCAAACAAGCCATTCAGTCATGAATGGAAGACATAATTAATATTTTTCTCTTTTATCTCTGAACTTTAACCTCTTTGACAACAAATACATCTTTTGTCCTTGTTGCCATTTAATGAATACATGGACACTAAGATACAAATGTACATAATTATCAAGTGGACCATATACATGGAGATGCTCATTAGATGATGTACACAAACAAATCTGAATTTTCTTCCAGTGGGTGAAAGAGAAACGTGACTGCTGCACACTCAACAATAGACAAGACCTTGAAGTAAGCACATGTAACGTAGCATTGATCTCAGTAGATGAGCATGCCAACATAAATAACGCTAACAAGCAAAGACGGGGGATTTTTCTCTACTCACCATCTATGGAAAATCAATCGCAAACTATTTACGGGTGAAAATAATCCACAGTATTGATATCCAGAAATCCTCTGTGTGCTCGTGAACTTGGATTTTTGTCCATTTCAATGATAACACAAATGTGTCAATTACATGTTTACAAAGTGATAATTGTGAGTGATCTAGATTGCGTTGCTGTGCTTGAGTTGAAGTTGAGACAGGTGTAACTCATTCTGTATGTGTGGTGGTGTGCTGCATTGCATGATCGGTATGATGAGAAGTGCACTATTGCAAGCGTACATGTGTTTGTGTTATTGTGAGTGAGTGTGTGCACATGCACTGTGTTTGGGCCACAGATGGGGAGGACGCACACAATGTACAAAACCCCAGACTCTCTCCTTCCCATGCGCTGTGTTTATGTTACAGTTATTGTTGTCATTTGTGCGTTGAGGGTTTTTTATAGGGATGTCATGGCTGAGAGTTGGCTTTGATTGCTTTGGTGTCAAATGTCTCTCATTCAAATTTTCAGTAACAGTTGAGATGCTTCAGTCAGCTGTGTTGCCTTACTACATAGTTGTATGGGGTATCAACAGTGTCATGTTGATCAAAGTCCACATTGTGTTTCTTTCTTCATTTAATTATTTAAAGTTCTATGATAGTTCTCTTAAAACATACACAGTATGTTTGATGCAAATATGTTGACATCACTGGCCTTTCTTCATTATTATTAGTAACATACTTCCATTATATAATGATTATTTTACTGCGATAAACTATTTATTTCATTTCACATCTTTCTGCACCATTTCTTAATTACCTCTCACGCAAGTCTTAAATTTGTCAGAGAATTATAAACCAGTTCAAAGAAAGTCCCAGGACGAAAATCCTGTTGAAACCAATTCAAATTTCAATGGGTACCCATTGGTTTAAATGGGTACCCATTGAAAACCAATGGGTACCCAATGAAATTCTAATTGGTACCCATTGAAATTCTAATTGGTACCCATTGAAACTGAATTCAATGGGTACCCATTGAAACTGAATTCAATGGGTACCCATTGGCATTGGTTTCAATGGGTACCCATTGATTTAAAGGGGTAGTTTAGTTTTGGTAGAGAGGGCGCTGCACATCACAATTTTTTTTGTGAGGTAATGAAAAACTGAGTGTCGAATTTGAGAGAACATGCAATTTTAATGGCAGAATAAACTTTATTTGGTCAAAATCGACCCAGAAACGGCTGAAATATCAATAAATATATCTGATCTTATAATTATTTGGGGCCCAAATAATTAGATGATTTTTAGAAAAAAATTTTAAAATGCTTGCACTTTTTCAAAAATGTTCAAAAGCATTTTTAAAATAGTTGTTGATGATCTAGCTATTTAATCATTGTATCAATACAACATCACATGCATAATTTTGTATGAAAAATGGTTGAAACCAATGCCTTTTTAAAAAGCGCCCTCTTGTGTTTTAATGGCTCTTTTTGAATGATAACAGGTTTTTACTAGGCCTGAGTCATGTCGGATTTTTTTTGTTCCGGAATCCGCCGGTGTTGTGCCGGTCGGAATCCGGTATTCCGATAAAAAAAAATCTGCCAATGAATGATACGGAACGAACACGCACTAGAAGGTCTGCCATGGTTTCGGCAGCGCAGGGATGCAGGCCCCGCGCTGCGAGACAAGCCAACTCAACTGCCTTGACCTTGCAAGCAAGTTGCACTCTTAAAAAGTGCCGAAAAGGAACGAAAATGTCTCTTATTTTACTTACATGTTTGTATGGCTTTTTAAAAAAATACAAGAACAATTACCTGCAAAAACAGCAACAAAAAAAAATGCGCTGATTATATCTCGAATATTTTCTAACTCGCTCGAAACTGCATGAACTGAAGCTAATACAACGACACGAATAAGTCAACACTGCACTAACTTGTATACTTTGCGTGCAGGCTATAGGGTCTATTTTCCTACGCGAGATCCATCCGCTGGGGATTTCCCCAATTCCCGGCGGATCGATCTCGCGCAAGAAAAATAGACCCATAACCTGCACACAAAGTATACGAGTGATATGGCGGGCTGTGTAGGAGCATTAGTACAGTACCGATAGAGGGCGAACTGGATGTCAACGTTTGAGAAACGTTTGATGACATATATGGTACGGCGCAGCTAGCTCTGACTGATAGCAGCTGCATGACTGTGCGGGGCGCGCCGGGGTAGCTAGCCTAGTCGATCGTAGTAGTACTCGCTAGATCGGCTTTCATATTTATAAACGCAGCAGATTTCTTGTCGTCGTAAGTTGCATTCGACATCGTCTTTCTTGTACTGTTTTGTCATTTGTTTTCTTCTGTTAGTTTTCTACTACAAAATATGATTTTTTGAGGAAAAAGAGGTTTTCCGTGATTTTCATTGGAATACCGGAATGGAGAAAACAAAACCGGAACACGCACACACCGGACGGATTCCGGTATTCCGTCCGTTCCGACCCAGGCTTAGTTTTTACTTAGTCGTTTTTAATTTTGTATACCTTTCGAGCATGGTGGAGTTATAACTATTAGTTTATAATGTTACTGTGCAGGTTTTGGCTACTAAAGTTCAGCCTTACCAAAACTAAACTACCCCTTTAAATTTGCCAAATTGTTTCATTTTCCATATGCATGCTCTTCGATTACCAATTGATTTCAATTGGTAATTTTCAATTGGTAATTCTTTGATTACCAATTGATTTCATTTGGTAATATAGTCATTTCACCCTGGGGTATATTCTTTTGCTGCCATCACCAACTCAGTAAAACACTCCAAGAAACACAAGGATATCTAATTGAGGATGAGACATTTGACAGTTCATATGCAAATTCGGCATGGAAGATTGGTTGGTTGGTTATTTGAATGGTTTTTGCAGACGGGTTCAATCAATTATGACTATTTACGTCTGGGACCGTCCTTTATCATCACCTTCGGATAGACGCGGCCAAAATTCTAACCCGGGCTGATTAGTGCAAAGAGCAGAGCTCTGACCACTAGAAGTAGAACACCTCCTGGAAACCCAACTGTTTGTACTCTCTGATGCTCATTTCTGTGTTTAAATTATATCCTCTCTCAAAGTTGAAAGTAAATCTCAGTGTTACGTCAAAATTCTGATTGGGTCACTTTAATTGTGCTTTTAAACCAACATGAATTCGGTATGAGGACATCAAGTACAAATACAAAGTTTGATAAAAGGTCTATGGCTGCTAATCTACTAATCATGCAACTCTGAAGTATAGGCATGTAAAATGTCGCTGTAATTATGCAACTCTGAAGTTCAGACATGTAAAATGTCGCTCTAATTTCCATCCAGTCTTCTTGGAGATGTTCATAAAGTATATTTTCTCTACTACATTACTTTTTACACCATGCTACATTTTTGGTCTGCCAAAGAGACATATTTACACATTTCCTGTTACATCTTTTAAGAGTCAAATAGAGGCCTTAGCTTTCAATACTAGCATGATCTTTGTCAGAGGCTAAATTAAAGAAAGATTTATACACAGGCGACTTTATAGTAGATACATACGTAAGCGGTTTTCAGCAGTATGAGTTTTTTTCCATTATTTCAGTCTTTTTCATTATAAAAAATGGTATAAAGCCAGAAGTTGTGAGGGAGCATGTAAATTCTTGATTTTACTTTCTCGACTGAGCCACATTAAGAAAGTGATCCATTAACTTTATAAAAAATGTCCAATTTAAGTGATATTTGAGACTTCAATGATTCAATCATCAAAATCATTTGGGAATCTTTTGAATGATATGTAATATTTTCAAATGAAAGAGCAAACATTGATGTCAGATTTTATCCCCTATCATTTGTGCAAAGTATCACAAAGTAACTAACCCTAACCCTAACCCTAGGTACTCTGTCCATAGACATGGGCTTATTCATATACATCCACATTCTCATCATGCATAGTTCCACCTCTATTTTGATCATATTGTTCCACCCTCATTTGTCTCTCCACCTTCCCTCTGATCACCTACCTATTTAGGCTTCCTTTTGTTCACCATCTCTTTTAAACTCCCTGTCCTTTGATCTCGCCTATCCTATTCATCCGGATCCTGCAACACACTTCACTTCACTTTCTTTGTCCTAATCCTCTCCTCCCATCCCCTACACTCATAATCCCCTCTATTGTTCCTCCCCTCTCAATGCCCCAGTGCACTCCCACACCTCATCAACTGTCTTTTGTTCACATGTCTCTTTCCATTTCTTGATTTATTTCTTTGATCCTCCCTACCTCTATTCTTCTCTAAGCCTTACACTCTCATCACATTTTCTTTGACTGCAGCCACTTAAGGACCCACCCATGCCTGTTTTTACTTGATTGGTCAAGCAGTCCTGACACTCACCCACTCACAGTTGCTTTCATTGTTTTGTGTCTCCGCCTCCTTTCCTCTTTCCAGCCCCCCTTCCATACATGTGTTTATGTTGGTATATATTCTGTGTTTTTTCTGTAGTTACTGTCATTTGTGCCCTGACGAAGATTCTGCTAGGATCGAAAGCTAGGCTGTATACGACTCTCACAAATTTGAAAACTATGAACAATCAAAGTATACAAAATGTTGATACTTTTTATTATGAAATTAATAAGTGTTCCAGAATGTTCACTTTTCAATTCAATATAAATTATCTCCATAAAAAACAAAAACAAAACTCACGTAATTATTCCGTTACCAAAATAAGCCAAACAACAAGGTACACGAGAAGTGTACAAATAGAAGCATGGAACAGGTTTTGGTTTTTCAAATTTCCCTTTCATTAAAAAGATATTTACGATTTAAGTGTTCAGATTTGTAATTATCCTCTGGAAAGTTATAAAGTCAATGCAATGAGTCTGCGAATGTCATTTTGCATTTGACTCATTACTCGGCCATAGAACAATACATATTTTATTTATCATTCATCACTCTTTGCACATGTCATCAAAGTTACTAGATCCCATTGGTTGTAGTCTAAAAAGGCGACTTTCACGCATGAGTCACAATAAGGAATGAGGAAAGTCAAGATATTGTTAAGGTTTTCATCCAACATTCTACGATGACTAATTGTATGTCACTCATATTTCCAATAAGCCCAGTGACTGTATGATATTGTGTCATCACATTTAAATGAGCATAGTGCACATGGAAATGTGTGTAACTTGGCAATTTAATGGATAAAAAATGTGCAATGTACATCAATAAATTAATATCATAGATGTATAATGGAGCTGTTTTTCGCAATCAACAGAGAGGGCTCTCTTCATAATGTACTATGTGGCTTTATGCAGCGCAGGGAGCTAGGAGCACAGGTCAATAATGGTAATTTTGGTTCCAAACTTGCATGCAGTATTGTATGTCAGCCCTTTACATATTTACATACTTGACAACACATGTACACACAATACTGTTTACTTGAACACATCAGGTGCAAACATACAATCAGCTTACACTCCAGACAGTATGACACATACAATTACAATATAAATTTTCACAAAAATGAAAAAAAATAGAGCTGTGATTAATGTATAAAAGTATGTGAAATCAGCTCCAATTATGAACATGGGTGTGAGTTTTCAATAGGGGTATAAATACAGAGCTTTATGATCAATATGGAGAGCAGGCTTATCTGCACAATACAAAGGAAAATATGGGCCCCATACTTTTTCACCAAATTGAATTCCTTCTCTAAATATAGCACAGTGTAAAAGACAATCAAAGGTCACCCATGGGGAATTTCACCATAGGGGAAACATTACCCTGTTTGATGTTTTATATTTACACACTGTATGGGCTTAAATGTACATTTATGAGCATAATTACCCAATTCAATACTGTATACATGTACACAGTGACAAGGTAAACAGGTGAAAAATTATATCAGATTATCTTCAAATCATTTTTGCTGAAGCAGAGCTGTGATATATAAAATGTAACTTTAATCGATGGATGTAATGTATAATGAAATCTGACTGCATTAGATTACCCTAAAAAAGTACAGAAATATTTCAACTGAACACCCTCATCATTTGCAACATATTTGAAACAGTACTTGAAATAAAAGCTCTAATATCATTGATGTAATCTTTTTATTTCATGAATTCTGCAAGCAGGAACCTTTTGCCTTTAAATAAATGTATAAAAACAATGCTCTCAACTTTCATTTTGTAGACAGTCCCTTATATAATTTTCCTATTCCAACTTTAGTGAGGCTAGAAATTATGTAAGACTTTATGTCGTATAAGTATGTAGTGTTTTTACATGAAATCAATTGATGGTTCGATTGATTAATTGATAGTACGATTAATCGTACGACCAATTAATTGATTGTACGATCCATTGATTAATCGTACAATTAATCGTGAATCTATATGTTACGTGGCCCTGGTCGTTTTAAACAAATGATGCCCTCATGAATACTGTTAAAATATCAATATGGAGTTAAATATTTGCATGATTCAACCTAAATATTTGTCATAATCATAAATGTAAGCCAAGTCATTGAACTTTACTGCATGGATTAATCTCATAGGCATGGCTCGACACTAGCACTTGCCCGCTTGCCTGGGACAAGTACAAATTGATGTTGGGTAAGTATAAATGGTCTTGTTTGGTTGCCCGATGGGGCAACTAAAATATTGGTCAAATACCAGAGAAAATTTCAATTCGCACAAGTAAATCTCATCTAGAAGATAAGGGCAAGTAGGGTTTCTGTTCTGGTGGGTAAAATGTTAAAATGTATGACTTTACTTGCCCCAATGGACCAGTATAGAACGCAGGCATGTGAGTGGGGTAAGAAAAAAAAAGAGGAAAATCGCAGCATAATTGCACAAGTGTGCGGGAAGTGCACATTGCCAGCACAAAGTCCATTGCGGCTGGGGTCCAGTCCTTGACGTTTTTTAGTATTAAATGCATTCTCGACCCATTTTTCATAATTCTTCCAAAATGACTAGGTAAGATTTGGTCAGATTTACGTTTAAATGTTGTCTCTATACATTTAATAAAGTAAAGTTATTATTTTAAAAAATAAATTTTTTAAAAAACGCGGAAATTCCGCAATTATTCTGCGATTTTATATTTCAAAAACGCGGAATTCCGCGGAAACGAGGAAGTCTCACATGCCTGGAACGAAATGAGTGTGGAGGCTTATCATATATGTACATTGTGTAGGTACCCAAGAGAATGACCAATTACCAATTTTCACAAGTATGCAAGCACTTGAAGGCGAATTATGACAAGTCATGAATACAAAAATGTACTTTCACATGGATTTAGAACCAACCAAAACACTCCCCCAAAAAATGAAAGAATTCAGGAAGAACCAGTACTCTTTATTAACTTTTAATCAAGTGGTCCTAACGCTTCTCCCCCGAAAACAAATTGTAAGCTTTACACCATCTACTAAAGCATGCTACATTGTAATTCACACATCATTCATCCTGGCAATGAACTGATCCCACACAAATGCATACATGTATGTATTACGGTCAATAGTACTCGATACACTATGTGCACATGGTCAATCAACAGTGGAGGATATTGAGATGTAGGTCATATACAGGTTTCCAAAAGGTTTATGACTCCCTCATGCACCATATAATATTTATAAATTTGAGACTGTGGTTTTCAATTGCAAAATTACCCAAGGTTTCCAAGAAAATGGGAAATCCATATTACGTGCAGTATACACTCAAAGCTTTAATTGAAAATCAAGCTTGGATATGGCGGTGTATTGATTAGTAGTAAATTATTATTTTACGCTTTCCATTTCATGTCCCTGTTTTCATAAATGTGTATTTGCATTCCCCATAGAGTTAATACAGGGCCAACCAGGTTCCCATAGAAGGCAATGGGTTAATAGCCCCTCTCACTTCATCTCCTCTCCATTCATGAAATACACACAATTGTATGTTTAAAAAGTAAATCATACATTTCAAAAGCATTACATTTACAATAGTAAACAGCTCCGAAAGAGGTCCACACTTGTTCAAATGCTATGCTCGAACAACATATTTGTAGGCCAATAGGTAAATAAATGTTCACAATATTGAATTTTCCACACAATTAGATAACCTTAATAAACAATTCAGATTTTTTTGTTTTACTAAAACATTTAACCAGGGCTCGACACTGGCACTTGCCCAATTGCCCGGTGCAAGTAAAATTTCATAGATGGTCTAATTTGGTTGCCCGATTGGGAAACTATATATAACATATTTACAAAAATATTATGTTATATAATTCTTTATCCTTTTATTTAGTGTAAAATACCGAAGCTTTTGTATTTAATCACAGAACATATTTTAGCCTAGATGTAGAATAGCTTGTAGTATGTATTCAACAGTTATTCATATTTATTCATTACATTCTCATTGTTGTGATACTTTTGTGTGTTAGTGGTACCAGACACGATTAGCATTTAATGCTATTTTCTGGTCCCATTTATCCTTTCAATATCCATGTTAAACATTCACATTTAATTGTTATATTAATGTACTTTTTGTTTGGATAATAAAACTTCAAACTCAAACTCAAACTCAAACTCAACTCAATGATGGTTTTAAGCAACTTTCAATCATGCTACAAACTCAGAAATTAGATTTATTTGTTGTCCACAGTTGCACATCAACGGGATAGTCTTTTGGAAAGCTTTTGAACCATCTATGTGTTCATTTTCGATCAAAACTATGTGTACACATGGTTTAACTCAGCCCTATACTGCACACGATTAAGTTAAACCTGCCTGACACCGGCCTTAAACCATGGATAGTTAAACCCCACTTCAGAAACTGAAATTTAGACTTGAGGTCTAAATACTCAATTTAAACCTGGCTTAAACCTTGCTTAGACCCGAGGTTTAACTAAACCTGACTTCAGCATATGGACCAATGTACTTATGGATCATAATGCCTTACACAAATTTGTTGCTGAGGCATAATGATCATATACAAATTTTCTGAAAATAATAGTGTGAATGAGTTCTAACACACTAATAATGCAGCTGGGTAGAGATGCTTTCAGCAGCATAACGAAAGAACATGTGTTTCATAGCAACTAGAAATGTAAACATTATTTTGTTGTCACAGCGCGCCGTATATAATATAGCATACACTACAAATCTTGAGACTATGAATGTGTTATAAAATAAGCATTTTCACAAAATGCTGAGCACTATGGATTGAATGATTTGACCCTTACAGTTCCTATTACATAATCAATAACTAGACTGCAACTAATGAGCAGGATGCAGGATTCATATGATAATCATTTAAATACTATCTCAATCAATCATAAGGTAAAGCAGATCTATGACCTTTGCTAAATTCATTTGACATTCGCTCTCACATCAAGCGCTGCTTTCATTGTCTACTGCTCAGTGCTATTTTTAGCGTTAAGCTCTAAAAAGCCCTAAAATGAATGTAAAAAATAGACAGCTGAAATAGTAGGAATTGTGATATATTGAACATGAAAATAAACTAGTCTGGAGGCTAAGAAAATATATGAATTCTTGTAGCAACATCACAGCTGCTTCCTATCATATCACACACTTCCCCTACTTCCATCAAGTCATGAACAAGTGTAAATGTGGATTGCTTTAAAGGGATCTAGTAACTTTGTTAACAAGTGCAAAAAGTAATGAATGGCTGATAAAATGTATATTTTTATGATCTGACATGTCCACTGAGTAATGTGTAAAAATGTCATGTTCAATGGATGTTACATGTATATGACCGGGTAATGCAAAGTGATATGACCGGGTAATGCAAAGTGATATTCCCTAACTCATTGCACTAACTTTGTACACGGTTATGACTATCCAGTGGATAGTTAAAAATCCGAGCACTACAATCGTTGATATCTTTTCAACAAGAGGGAAATTTGAAAAAACAAAACTGTTCCAAGCTTCTCTTGTTAATACAAATACAACACGGTATGAGAGAATCACTAGATTTCTATTTAAATTGTGTGGATTTTGACAAAGTTACTAGATCCCTTTAATTTGTTACACAAGTATGCTTAGACAGAATAACCTATCATTTGTCCATGGTGAAATAGTACTACTACTATCAACACCACTCTTTTCTCAAATTCATTCATTCAGTCATTCTACACTGTCAGACAAAACACATACACGTAATTTAGTATTTGAGAAAAAGTTAACACGTCCCTTATTTAATATAAACATGTGTGTTAGATTTGAGGAAGTATGTACACACAAACAAACAAAATTTCAGGAAAAGATAATGAAACTATTACCCAGGTGTATAATCTGAACGGTTACTCTGTACTATTCAATGGAGGGTATTTGTAAAGCATGTCCACACCTGTAACATGTAGGCTAGGTTTGAATGCTCCCAAGGGAGTGGATATTGTTTGCATCATGTGTGGATTGATTGCAGGTTTGAATCTGATGACTGAAAGAATAATAAAGAAGCACCTTGAATACCGAAATGCAACATATATTGATGGCTATATCACACTGTTAAATACAGCCCTCCTTTTGCAGACATCTTCGAGTTCATTCAAACATTCCATGAACCACACAGATACTACAACATCAACAAGTAGATGGTGAAATTTGAAAGTTCACAGGGATAAAGAGATTCAAATGAGGCAAGAAAAGGCAATTACTTTGTAGTCTAACTCTCAGGCTAATTTCCTTTCTATTCTGAATCTTTGTATCATGGTTAAAGGGATCTAGTAACTTTGTTGACATGTGCAAAAAGTGATGAATGGTTGATGCAATGTATATTGTTGTTATCTCGTATGTCCACAGGGTATTGTGTGAAAATGCAAAGTGATATTCACTAACTCACTGCACTCACTTTGTACACGGTTTCAAAACTCCACCGGAGTTTTTCTTATCTGAATACTTTGATCGTACATATCTTTGTAACGAAAGGGAAATTTGAAAAAACGAAACCTGTCCCATGATTTTATTGTTAATACGAATACAACAAGGTATGTGGGAACGGCTAGAATTAAAATTTTATTTTGAGGATTTGGACAATGTTACTAAGTCCCTTTAATTATTTGCTTTATACCAAGACAAAAGAAAATCACCTTGTATATCACAAATCTGATTGAATTACTTTTATTGTTCTTAACAATGAAAGGGGATGGTGTGACACGATCGGATGAACGCTTGACTTCAAATTTAGAGGTCGTGAGTTTAACCCAGTCACTTTCCCGTCATTTATGTCCTTCAGCAAGGCATTTAATCCATATTGCTGCTCTCTACCCAGGAGTATAAATGGGTACCTGGTCTGGTGTTAATTAGCCTGGGCTTTTATGGCTACTTTTGGCTAATATGCTCCCCGGGGAGTTGAGACCAGGGTAATAATTCAAGGGCATAGGGACCTGCATCTGCAATGTGTTATACCAAAAACTGTGTATTATTATTATTATTAAAATAAATTCAATATTTAGTTTGTAAACAAAACCAATGTACAATGAAGGTTCTGCAGTTGCTAGACTTAATTAACAAGCACCTTTTATTATTTCAAGATCTGAAGTTCATCAACGAAAATGAGATTTTCAAGTATTAATCTTTGCAGACTAGTTGGTTCTTAATGACACTTATCTCACAACTTAAGAATTTGGGCTTGCTAAAGACAGACAATATCTTTATACTGCTATTTCAAGCAATATAAGAAACAGGCAAGTCTTCTATCTAAAGTTGTTTGGGTGTGTCCACATGGGGCCATCAAAAGAGAGTCACTTCTAAATACCAGACAAATTGACCCACATATGTTTGACCCTGAAACTAGCCCTTTGACAGATATGTATCATGTGAACTACTGGTGTCGATTTCACCATTTTTGTCTCATAAAAATACAACTTTTAGAATTTTTTCATTTTAATAATGATATTCAGCACTATGGCAATGTACATAGTTAGTAAAGAAAATATTGTTTCCAAAATACCATGTTCAGCATTCTGTGTGGCAATTTATTGAATTGAAGATTGCACACATCAAAATCATGATAGGCGATCTAGGCAGAAGATGCAATATATATTTATTTTGTTTACGAAGTTCAAATGTTTCTTTGAATTTCTCACTGCTCATTTCACTCCCCTTCTTGATAATTGTCCACCTAAGTCATTGGACAATACCGTATTGCAGTCGATGGGTTCAAGGGGAGAGAAATGCAATGATTTAGTGATAGAGGTACAAATCCACAGTTTCCTTCTCCTCAAAGAGTGAACATCCCCTTGAAGGATGTGGGATCATACCTCAGGGTTTATACACTTAGTTTCAAGTCAAAATCCATGACTTTCCATGACTTTTTCAAGCAAGAATTCCATAACTTTCACTACAGTCAGTGGCGTAGTGGCACATGCTCCCCCCCCCCCCCCCCTAAATAAAAAAAAAAACAATAACAAACATAAGGGGATTTTTTTTGTGCAAAAACAAAGAAAAACAAAAGGTGTGCCCTATCCAATAATATGTGTCATCCCCCCCCCCCCCCCTACCCTCACCTCCCCATCAGTCTGAACATGCTACCCTACCAACCATGGTTAACAGGGTTCTTTGACTTCTTTCTGTTCCTTTCTTGTAACAAAATAAGATAAACATTGTATGTTAGTGCTGAAGAAATGCAGATAAAATGAAATTCCATGAATTACCATGACCCATGAGATCATTGTACAAGGCCTAGAAAACACACAAGTCAAGTTCCATGACTTTACATGACCAATGAGATCATTTTACAAGTTCACTGCGTTTCAAGGCCTAGAAAACACAAAAGTCAAATTCCATGACTTTCCAGGTTCAGGCCCTGCACCTCTTATATGCCTCTATACATTTAAAAGGACTGTTGTACATACCTATATGCCTCTGTAACGCCTGAGGTTTGACGACATGCCCACACTGCTCACATACCACCAGGTAGAACTCATCCCGTGCAGGACAAAGCCCAAATATTCTAGAATCTGATGTGGTTTAGTGGTTAAGGCAAATCTTTTAAACTTCCAAAGTAGATGCATTAAAGATTGAATGGAGATAAGGTAAACAATTAACAAACATAAGATATTCAGAAACAAAATCACACTATCTTGGGAGTCCCTCTTGTCACCTCTCTTATATGGTTTAGCATTTAGTAGGATAGGAATACACTTTCAAGAGAAAAGGCAATAAGACAAACTTGAAAAGGAGGTAAACAAATGTACAAAAATAAATAATCTAGCACACTTGGGAGTCCGTTGTCTTTGCATCCGTCTCTGATATGGTGTAGTGTTTAGTAGCAAAGTACAAACTTAACACAAGAGATACAATAAGAAATATTTAAAGAGAAGGAACAAAATTAAAACCAAAATATAAAAACAAATTCATATTTTAAGAATCTTGGGTTCTCCCTGTATTAATTTATCTAAACTCTTTATCTTGATGCCACTGTGACTCTCACAGTGCCTGTCTCCAATCAGCTGTTCTGTGCAATACACTTTCATGAAGTATGAACTATGAAGTAACCTCCTCTCACAGGGCTAATCATTGATGTTCTGCCAATCAATTGTCTTGTGAATCCTCCTAATAATGCAAGATAGAATCAAGTAAAGCAGTAAATCAGTTATTTGAAAGTACTAGCAAATCTTTATAATATGATCATATAATATAATAATCGTCATCACCACCATTTTGTATAAGTACACAACTGCATGCCTATTGCAGACTAATTTGAGTGCTACAAAATTGATTTCTGCCAGATCTTTGATGATTGACATTCCATGTACCAGATCCCAACTAAGCTGATGATCCATTGTCTGATTGCCTTGACTACACTCACAATCTGCTGCGCCTTACGTATAGCCTCAATCTAGCATGTTGGACATCCATCGTCCAATGCCTGCTCTGAACAAAGTATATTCAGACTGTGCAAAGTCTTCTTAATAATAATAATATCCATTTTTATATAGCGCTTTATCACCGAAGTCCCAAAGCGCTAGGAGCATTATTACCTTGGCTTTAGCCGAGCTACCATTATGGGGCGCTCAAGCATTTCAAGGAATAAATTCCTGCCAAGTACCCATTTACTACACCTGGGTTGAGAGCAGCAAATGTGGATAAAGTGTCTTGCTGAAAGACACACGTGCCGCGACTGGGAATCGAACCCACGACCCTCGTATTGAAAGACGAAGGCCCGAACCAATATACCACGACAGTCCCACATCTTGGGTTGGTTTGATCTTGATGATAGCTTCTCTGATCTATGCTCGTCTTCTTGCAACTTGAACAGTCTCTCTTCCTAGAATGTGGGCCTTCTCGTAGATACACTGGCTGACCTGCAAACTTTAACAGATAATCAAAAATATAGCTCAGACATTTTTGGTAGAAGGTTCATTGAACTTCAACCTTAAAAACTTGGTTGGATTGTGCTCCTAATAACACTGAGCAATGATCATTACAGACATATTAATGTGATATACAGTCAAACATGTACATGGTGACCACTCATGGGAAACAAGAAACATGGCCACTGTAGACAGGTCACCTCTAGTCTATAGACAGGTTCCATAACACAATTTTTCTCTGCAAGGGATCATGTTTGGTGGCCACTATAGGCAAGTAACAGGTATGACAGATTTGGGTGTATTTCATCATGCACTGCAGCAATATTGCATCTACGCACAGGAAGGCACCAAAGGACAAACATCTTATAAACAGCATTGAAAGGTACTTGCCAACATTACCTTTACCTAAACATTACCTAAAACAATGTATCAGCCAGAACCAGTCTCCTAGATGTGTCCAAAATGGGAATTTTGTGGGTGTTTCTTTTTGGATATGTCTAACATGTGAATCTTTTTTAGGACTAACTAAGAAAGAATAAAACCTATTGTGCATCTACTTCACCATGGAAACCAACACTTCCAATCATCTGAAAATGGACATTATTGTGCAGACATAAGAACGTAAAAGGGAAGATGCATACACATGTAAAGAATTACCACATTTGGACAACAGAGGACATCAAGTAAACCTATTACCCTAAATGACCAGTGACCAGCATTTGACCTAAAGTTGTCAGTTTGAAATGAACATCCACTAGTGCATCTGTAACCTGAATTTGGATTAATGGTATAACTAGAATAATAGTTGCACCATAGACAACATGGACAAATTCTTCTTGGATCTCTCACCCTCACTACCCAGCAGAAAGGGGTGCCTGGAAGGGTGAGGCAGTACCCGCTTAATTAGGCTGATGCACTTTCTTTGCTGCCCCATTGGTTGTATAATAATAATAATAATAACAATAATAATATACTTGATTTATATAGCGTCTATCACGGTTGATTATCATCTCTAAGCAGTTTACAATATTATTACCCCCGCACAAAGTGCACGTTTTTCACTCCCTGGGGAGCATTCTAGCCATGCTCCCCAGGGAGTTGAAATTGCTGTGCACTATAGGGTGTTGGCTTCAACTGTACCAAATGACCAGGGGTAATAATATTCCTGCCAGTACATATCTTAACAACTGTTGTATCAAGTGCAATACAAATGTTATCAATTGTCTACATTATTTTATTATATAACTGACTCCGTGGGCCATAAAAAGAAAACAAAACTTAAATTTGTGACACAAAACAGAAGAAAGCATAACAGAAAGGAAATGAAAGAAGCTAGTGGATTCGATATAAACTAAAAAAGAGTGGGATGCAGAAGGAATGTCTATTGAGAATACAAATTTTCAACAAGCTCTTCAAAATGCAATTAACAAAATTGGATTTCCTGTACATAGCCTCCGTACACCTATCCTGGCTTAAGGATACCAGAAGAATAAATCCTATTTGTAGCTTAGTCGTATTGCCACATTTTTGTAAGCACAATGCAGAGTAGGAAATATACGGGGGCTGAGGGCGATTTTGCCCCCTAATTTTCAAAATAGCCCCTGAAATCAGTAGGTACATGTAGCCCCTAAAATTACCATCTAGGGTATTTATGTAAAATATGTTGTGATATCCATCAGATTGAAAAAGTAGCCCCCTAAAATTTAAAATTATTTTCTGCATTGGCACAATGGTGTTCATGTATGGGGCACCAATAACAAGCAAAGGTCTTGCTGGCCTCAAAACATCATTTAAGTCAAATTTGTGTTCCCGTCTGTGAAAGTAAAATATGATAAATTTTGAATGTTTTTCAATTCTTTGGAGGCAGGAATGTTTAATTCGGACCGTTACAACAGAAAATGGGTTTACTTGCCTAACCAAGTAAAAAGGAAGAAAAGTGAAGCAAAAAAATCAAATAAGTACATTATAATATAAATTAGACTAATCTCTATCCTCACTCCAACATGTAATTCAAGTATCCCACCCTACCACCTTCATAAGGATGAGAGGTTCCCTCTAAATCACTTAAGTTAAAGATTAAAGTCCTTCCCGTGCCAATTTTGGCACATAAGGCGGCGCCTATCTCTGATGCATTAGCCCTAGGCCACACGTCTACTAAATGTAGCGAAAGCTACAGAAGGGGGCCAGTCGTCTGGTAACTTGTGTGATTAACTTTCCCTTCTCCATTCTATAAATGCTGAGCGCCTGGCTAGAAGGCAGAAGGTACCATTTTTAAAGTCTTTGGTATGACCCGGTCTGGGTTTGAACCTGGGATCTCTAGTACATGAGGCGGACACTCTAACTGCTAAGCCACCATGCTCGGTAAATCACTTAAAGGTAGTAGTAAAAGTAAGTAAGTAAGTAAAAGTAGTAAGTTGCAATACATCTTAATTGATTGTATGTGTTCTTACATTGGACATATTTTTTTGTGCATAATTACTCGCATAATTACTAGCACCTGCTCGCTTGCCCGGGGCAAATACAAATTGGTGTTAGGCAAGTAAAATTCCATAGATTGTCTAGTTTGCTTGCCAGATCGGGCAACTAAATAATTATTCAACTATAAGAGAACAATGTAATTTCATATGGGTTAATCTCATCTATAAGAGGGCAAGTAAATTTTATATTGGGGCAAGTGACATTTCAATGGGCCAATTTTAATGGGCCAGTAAAGAAAAAGTTAGTGTGGAGGTTTGTTTTAGGCATCTTACAGTAAACAATCAGGGCTTTACAAACCCACTTACCCAATTGCCTAGGGCAAGTGAAAATCACTGTACGGCAAGTACAATTTGAAGTCACATGCATGGCCAGGCCAAGTAATCTAGATCTAAATTGTTACTAGACAGTGTTTGAATTTTACAGGACTAGGTAGATAAAATGCAAGAAAATAATCGACAGCAACTTGTTACTGAAGATGTCTAATTAAATCAGCGATTACTATTTAGCGCTCCTTATATCAGTGGCAAATTGAATGCTCCTTTCCTAATGTACCTTATTAAGATAAGTATTACGATTTGGGGCAAGCTGTATTCTCAGAAACTTGGCTGATAAGGCGAGTCAGAAAACTGATTTTTGCAGAGCCCCACCTGAATGGATTCAGATTGAAAGAACAATCAATTACCAATCAAGCAAGTCAAAGTCATCTTCAAGAACAAAGTATCTCTGGACAAACCATGGCTACAGATGGTGGGACAGCCTATGCACAGTGGTAACAGCAGGACATGTGCAACAGAAATGCACTAGACTCGTTGATATGTAGTGTCATCGCGGCAGAAAGCCAGGACACTGTTTGGAGAAGCAAGCTTTAAGCAATGAGAAATGAAAATGGATTCTAGCCTGCCTCAGAGAAACGGCCTCTTACTTATTAATTTCCCTATTGACAATGCAAAGGATTGTAATTCATACCTTCTCAAATGCCCTCTTGGGATTACAAGAGAACATAAAGACAAACTGCCATTGTCATTGGTCTTTGTCTTCATCAGGGGGTGCCGAGGTCTCCATGAGAGCACAACCAAAATAATCTAGCTACTGTTAAAGAATAAGAGTGGAGGTGCAATCAGCTTAAAGGAGAAATCTACAGAAACAAATCTAAGCTGGTATGGCAAAATACAGAAGGTGGAGGGTACCCAAAAGTTAGATGAAAAGGCAAACAAGGAGATATGAAAATGTCCAGTCAAATGGAGGAAGATGTCTAGAATAGGAGAATAGGAGGTACATCTTGGCTGCTTGGCTGCTAAAGCTAATAAACTAATGGATGGCTTCCATCCTCAAACATTTATTTAACTGAGAAATGCACTAGAGAAATTCAATGGAGGAGTAAGTCCAGAGGTACGCAGATTTAAAAAATGGAGATATGCTGATGACTCTACCCTTGTTTACAACAGCAGAGAGGAGGAGCTCATTGACTTAAAAAGGCGAATTGAACACCAAGAAGACGAAAATAATGGTTGTTGATAGACACAGCAACAACAACTATTTCACCATAGATGATCGAAGTGGTCAATCATGAGTATCTGGGTTCCATAATTAATAACAAAGGAGAGAACACCACAGGGACAGGAAGAAGACTGGCAATGGCAAGATCAACAGTGCAGGGCATGTCTCATATCTGGAAGAGTCGAGGCCTTTCACTCAGTCTGAAGGTTGGACTTCTTTGTGCAACTGAATTAGCCATTGCTACCTATGGATGCAAGTCTTGGGCCATGACAAAGAATGACAGAAAAGGAGTTGACGCTTTTGAAATGAGGTGCTACTCAGGTTTTTACAGTTGTCGTGGATATATATATATATATAGAAGAAAAATGTTTGGATTCTGAACAAGATTTGTACCTTATTTAACAATCAAAAGGAGAACTGTGGACATAAAACTAAGGTACTTAATACACATCTGTTAGGAGGAGTTGAGAAAAAAATACTGCAAAGTGCAATTGAAGGAAAACGTGGTAGAGGTCGTCCACTGATATCTTGGACCGACGATAAAAAGAGTGTCTGGAGAAGGAAGGCAGAAGCTTGAGTTGTATGAAGTGCTCTCGTCAAGACCACAACAGCGCTCTACAGTGCCACCTGAACTTGATATAAAACCGTAACTCCAGTATGCCAGTAGACTTTAAGTTGAAAGCCTGAAAAATCAGTAATGATAAATGATTTGTGTGAAAAATTATCATAATGAGACTGCATTGTGCCTGAAGACAACCTAGGGTTAGGGTTGAAATCAGGCTTTTGCCAGAAAACTGGAATCCATGACCGAAACCAGCCACCACTTGCGCAAATTTGCTAACAGGAAATAAACAATTTCATATTTGTATTCATAACTATGTCAAACTATTAAAAGTGCCAGTAGCTGAAAACAATCTGAAAATTAATGTACATTTGGTCATGATGTTCACAGTGCCTGCTTTTATATATCAATTATAATCAAACAAAAAGAAAAAAGGGTTCAGTAAAAGGTAGAAGAAATCTTACAGTCACCAGCAACAGTACCAGAGGGGGAGGCACTTGCATATATATTTTGACAGGTGTATGTGCCATTTCAAAGACCCCCTTTTTTCACAGCTGATCCGAGGGCTGTTTGACAGGGGCTTGGTAGCCACTCTCAAGGACTACGATATAATTTTCCCTGTCCTCTTGCAGCTGCACAGCAAACTTTCGTTCCCAAACCCAAGTGGAGCCGCAGATTCATGTAGCATGGATTGGAAGTGCATGGGATTATTGCCCAGAACTGCTGGCCTGGTAACATGAGCTTTGTAATGTTGCTAGGAAGTATGCTGCATCAAACTGCTCACCATACTCACAAGTCGCAACAAAGCGCGGGTCAATTTATCATGGACACAGTGGTCTTCCAGACCCTATTTTTCACTCATCTCCTTAGATCCCATCAGTTCCCAAGACCCGCATTTTGTTCATATATTCTTCAGTTCCCAAGCCCCTAGCATTTAAGTTGACTGAGGCACATCCTCATCCCAAATTATTTTGAGTGCCCCCCCCCCCCCCCAAAAAAAAAATGGTGAGTTGAGGGGCTTAGTTTGGGAATTGGGGTCTAGGATTAGGTTTTCATTTTATGATTAGGTTTAGAAATTAGATTTGGGGCAAGTGTTCAGGGATAGGTATGATAGTATTGGAATAAGGGTTTAGGAAATAGGGGTGGCGCTAGAGAATCAGTTTAGAAGGGTTTATAAGAGAAGAATTTGTGATGATTCTGTTCCTGATCATGATGATAATGAAACCTTCTGATAAGGATTTCATTGACATTTGTGCGTCAGTTTGTAAAGCTTTAGTCCCAAATCAAAACTTGTCTCGTCAGTCCTAGAGTCGAGACATGCCTGTGGTCAAGAAATTGGTCATTCTACGTGAAAGGTGATGGAAGCTAATACAAGCTAAATTGTAAACTTGTGTAGACTTCAGATACAAAACCTGTGTCTAGATTATCACAGAGTAGGTTTAGTTTCTGAGAGCTCCATAACTGCCTCATTGGCTATCCGGCATGTAGTACTAGAGTAGTATATCCTGTTTCTATATCCATGGTGATAGCATTCTGTCATTCTGTAAAGGATGAGATCTATAATATAAATTCATTCATATCCATTCTGAGAAATAAGTACACTGATAGAAAATGCATTCTAAAATGTCAAAGTAGATGACAAGTATAATACATTCAATATGGAAACAAAAGAACGGAAAGGATAGTCACAGAAAACAAAAAGTGAAGTCTAGCTGTATATCACTCAATAAAAAAAGTGGTGACAACCATGTACTGCCAAACATGACAGTTAGTGTCAGGAAAATGAAGTCTCATTCTCAATACCGTTAGCCCCGTCCTTTTTTCCAGATCTATGTGAAGATTTGATTTTGAATATTTTCTGGGGGAAAACATCTTATGGCTGCACTTTCATTATGATTTTGACAAAATAATTTACATGTACAAATATTTTCCACATGGAATTAAATACAAATCTCATAGGAAGCAATAACACGATACACATTATCAAATGTAAATTTATATAGCCGGTAGCCTGATAATGTTACTGTTTAAATAAATAAGCAAGAGACAAATTCATTGAATACTAAGTCGAAAACAGTGACTCGATGACAGTGTTTTGACTTTTGTTATCGATTAAAAAATCACATTATTTTTGTAATATTCAAAATCCTACCTTAATTAGTAAGGATAAATAAAATTTATGCTACATTTATGACTACCAGAGTATAAATTCTGACACATGCCTTCTATCAACACACCCAAAAAAAAAACACTGTCAATATAAATCGTCAGCTGTTCAACCGCCACACAACGATACAGCGCCATGGCATAGTTATTGGCGTAGCGTGCAACTGCAAGCACGTAAACGGTTGAATTTTACGTTAGCCCCACATGTAGGAAACGGAGTAATGTTTTCACATGAAAAGTGACTACAATAGGTAATAATCTCACGGTAAATACAACCAAAAGATGACGATGAAATTTTACAAGGATTTAAATTTAGTCGATACAAAGGATACCCTCAATATTCAGCCTCATTACTTGCGGTTCTTCCTTGTCTTTCGTGATTTCTGGCTCCATTTCATCACTCGTCCCATCCCTTTTTTCGTCAGACTCTGCATCTAAAGAACGGAGAGTAGCGGGAAAACACACAATCAACAAAACCATTCGAACCGATAATTTTCAGCAAAGAAGCACTTAATTCGCAAAATACGGGTAACAGTAATGAAAAGAAATGCATTATTTACCTTCATCATCCTCATTCGTGACCTTGTCGGCCCAAGAGGACCAGGCTTGGCCCAAAAACATCGAAGGACTACAACTTTCTGAGCTCGCCATTGCAGTCCTGTGTGTTCCCTAACCATGTATCCCATCGTCCACTACATGTGACGTCACTTCAGCTCCACAACTTCATGACTTGGCTGTCAAAAACTTTCTCACTATATAATATTATGTTTCTATAAAGATGAAATAAAGTCGCGCTTTCCCTAAATTGATGACACATGTCCTGTGTCATGTTAGCCAACTGTCTGTTTCTAATTTATTTTTAAAATGTTTCCAAATGATGGGAGGAAGATGAAGTCTCGCTACATCATCCCTGTCCCATTATGACCTTGCACTATTCAGACATCTGCCATCATAATGTCAGATGATCTTTCAGGGGGCTATAATGTTTCCGGCCCTTCAGGATGCCATTTTCGTATTTTTGTTTCTGATCTTCATGTATTGGTCGTGTTTCCCGTAAAATGGTTAATCAATGAAACAATATATTCCGTCAAACTTTTTAATTCAGGAATCCGATAGCGCGGCTATCGATTCAAGGACTCGGAGGAGTCTCTTTTTCATTATTATAGTAAGGGGTTTAAGCAGACAAAGTCTCATCGTGGCACAACCTTCGAACGTCGACTGGAAACTATTGTCTAAGCTAAATTCCATCTAATATTAAATTGCCATAAAGGCGGCGAACTTTCTTGTATTAATAAGGTAATATTCTAGTTGCCTATTACAATTTAGAAATGAAAGCAATACAGGCGAAGTTACTGCCATTGCCATCCTGAAAAATCCCCAAATCATAGCGCACTTTTTCTTGTGATCCTTCAATTCGGACAGATCGATCTTGCCATTTTTTTCATGCATGGATTGTTACCCCATCTCGTCATTGTCAGCAAGCTATGTATACCAATGGCCATGCTTACTACACATTATAAAGCTGCCTTAGCTATCTGTCATATATTGATTTTTGTAATTAAATTATCAGACATCATCATCTCGTCAATGTTGTTGTCGTCATCATCCCAGGTCGAAATTCCCATAGAACCAAAACCCATAGGAAACCCATAAAAACCCATAGGCCTATTGGTTTATATTGTTTTCAATAGGGAAAGTGGAATATGGGTTTCCTATGGATTTCTATGGAAATGTCTATGGTCCCATAGAAACCCATAGGAAACCCATATAGAAACCAATAGAGACCATTATAGAAGTAAATAGAAAATGTTTTGTGACAGACAATTATTTTTATAATGGTCGGCACATGCGATATATGACCTTACGGCAATGTATTTTTCCCTTCTTTTTGGATGTTTGAATATTGGGGGGGGGGGGGGATTTACATCTCATGAAGATGATGATGCAGTGGCGTAGCTACGGGGGGCACGGGGGGGCACGGGCCGGGGGCCTGTGCCCCCCCAATAATTTTGAAAAAACAATAGAAAACATAAGGGGTCATTTTTTGAAAAAACAAAGAAATACATAAGGTGCCCCCCCCCCCCCCCCAATCAGTCCGACCACGCTACGCCACTGTGATGATGATGATAACAATGATTGATGATGAAGATGACGTCTGACGATGATGACGGCGCCGACGATGAGGGCAACGAGGATGATGATGAGTACAATTATGATTTTGGATGATGATGATAACAATGATTGATGATGAAGATACCGGCGACCAAGATGATGATTATACTTATTTTGATGATGATGATAACAATGATTGATGATGAAGATACCGGCGACAAAGATGATGATTAATAATTCTTAGGATAATGTTGATCTATATTTTTGAATGATGAGGACGATGATGATGTTGATGTTATACTGATGATGATGATGATGGATGAAGATGATGATGATGATGATGATGATGATGATGATGATGATAGAAGATGATGACGATGATGATGATGATGATGGAGATGGTGATGATCACGGGCGTAGCGATCATAATACCTATTCATCAGGGGGGGATGAATGAATAGATCATCCCCCCCCCCCCCCCCCAGTTGAATGGGTATCAATGACATTTCTACGCCGTGGTGATGATGACTGTCCCAGGTGATGATCCTTGCTGCTGCTGCTGCTTGCTGCTGCTTCTATTCTGCGATAAGTCGAAATAGAAACCCATGCATATATAGGACAATCCTATATTGCATACTAATTAATGCACTACGCCTAGCCTATAGAATGTATCGATTTATCGTCAAATGAAGTAAACCGATCGAGCAGATAGAAATAATATATAAAAAAGTATATAGACAATCTACAATAACTATTGGGCTTCACGCGAATTAAATATGCCGACCCCCCCCCCCCCCCCCCACCCCCTATAACTATCCGGCGCCCCCATAATATAACTGATGAGATACACATTTTGGCGGCCGTTCATACTTTGATGATAATTCTTTGCTCCCCGATTGCAAGGCCAAAATGAGAAGACGATCGAGGTTGGATATCTCCCCAGCCCCCACCCCGTGTAATAATTATTGCCGTCCCTCTCATACACATAATTGGAATACTATTTTTAATCCATGGCACAGATTGGCACTCCCTTGCCTATAAGATGCCCTTGTCCAATTTCTGATTCCTATTTGAGGGTCTGGCCCGGTTTGGGGTAGGGATTGTGGAAGAGCTTACCTGGACCCCAAAACGACGAATGTTTGGAGGGGTTTGAGTAATGATAACTGCACTACAAGCAGTAGGGAGGAAGAGGCATGAGCACTTATAGACGATAAAGGAATGCCTCCTAAAGTTGCTCCTTTTATCATTATTTTACTACTATACCAAGACGCATCCCATTTTATTTTTAAGGGTGAATTAAAAAAAAATCTTTCTCTTTTTGCGCTTTTTTTCTTCACTAAATGTGAGTTTCTGTGGTTAGGGCCTATCTTGAAAGTTATAAGCAAGTAGCTAATAATCCTGAATCAATGTTGCTTTTCTCTTCTGTTTTGAATTTGATTATTTCATTTATCCCGTTATCATAATGCGAAATTTCATTGTAACCAAACAAATTACATGATAGTTATACAGAGCGTAATACAACAAAAAGGTACTCCAAGTTCAAGGTCAATTATTTCAAAATAATATATTTTCATACCATAAAAAGTGATATAGATATAAAGAGTAACTATTTTTTAGCTTTTCATTTGATACCTTTTCTGAATCGCAGTGCCACGCGTTGCTGAGATCTTTGTTGTTAAAGAGGACAGGTCCGAACGCACTTTTGCAAGTTTTGACCAATGAATACATTCCTGAAATCAATGGTGCCACACTTAAATGTTGCATGATTTTAAGTCGATGTTTGTTTTGTGTGTCCAAAACATCCATCTCGTGTCGAATGTGGCCCCACACATCATCCAGGTCATGAGGAAGAGATGAAAAACACCTTGTTCGTTAATTGTTTCAACAAATAAATCACAAGGTGTTAAAACAGGGGACATTGGTGGCCATCCCACTCCATAATTAGGCGCAATAATTACCCTTTCCATGCATGTTCCCCAAAGACTTCCTGTAGTCTATCTCTGAGAGCCAAAAGACGATGGACAGATGCACTGTCTTGGACCCACCAGATCTGTCTAAATACTCCACGCACCTGCCGCTCAATTTGTTCCTCCAACTGAGGTACTGACCATATTCATTTATCATCTGAAGGTACATGCTCCCAATTATTATTAAAGAAAAATTGTCCGATCTCTTGACCACTTCCACAAATTCCCATCCAACTGTCAATTTTTGACGACCGATATTAACATCAACATTTTATTCTGGTGGATGTCCACCGGCGCAAATGTTCAATAACAATGTACTTAGTCATGTAGATTAGTAAATGTATTCAATTAAACGATTCATTCATTCACAAAAACAATAAAACATGTTAAAAGCGATTTATTCACATGGCACCATTAATTTCGAGAAATCGAATGATTAGCCAAAACTTGCAAAAAGTGGTTTTTGCACCGGTCACCTTAAACAATTAAGAACTCAGCAATGCGTGGCACTGCTGATTCAGGAAAGGTATCACATGAAAGCTAAATATTTACCCTTTATATCTATATCATTTATATGGTATGAAAATATATTATCTTGAAATAATTGACCTTTGAACTTCGAGTACCTTAAAAAAAAAAAATTCACAGTTAGACCCCCGCAAAATGGCTTCATTTGTGCGTGTTGTTGCATTTGTATTTGTATTTTGTAGTAATTTATTTTGCCCGTTTGTTTAAGTCTTTCATTTTTCTTTATAATTGCCAACAGGCAATTCTGCATTGAAAATATTTTGAATATGCCTTACGTCTTTTTATTCTAATCTGAAAGCTTTGCTTTCAGTCCCATAACATCTGTGAAAATACCAAAACAACGCGTTAAACTGTTTTTATAGAAGGTGACAGAGGTTACTTTACCCTAACCCCTTCCAATGTTTGTTGTTGTTGTTGTATAATGAAGAAATTAAGTGAAGAAATCTGAGGGGGGCTCCCAAGAAAAACGAGGACAAAAAATGTTGCTCTCAATAACGTCACGGTGCGAAATAAAAGGTAGTTGCGGCTATATTCTGCATGAGGAAATTGTCAATTTCTAGGTATATGAAACCAGGGAGTTCAAACGATCGCCACTTGACTTTCCTGTTTCTTATCCAATTAATCTTCTCTTGACAATTTTTCGTATTATTTTTTCTTCTTTTTTTTCTTTCCCCATGTAATGTCTTTATACATAATGAAACAAAAAAAAAGTGAAATAAATTTGAAGGGGCCTCGCAATAAAGTTTGAAAAACAAACTTTGTGCGGTTATTCTGAGAAAGTGCCAATTTCTATAAACAAAAATCAGACGAGAACATACTTCTTATTTCTTGACCAATCGAGCTCAAAATTGATGAGACCTCCATATTTCCTTCCCATTTAAATGTCATGTTTAACGCTATTGACTGGATGTTCATGTTTCGTAGACAAATTTAAAACTGTGGCTAATTTTATTTTGTCCCTAGACATGGCAAGTCTAGACTTTGGAGCCACAATTATTGTTACCATATCGATGACACAACGTGAGTGTCTTGTCCATCAAAATGTATTCGTGTGAAGAGATGACACATCTCTCGTGATGCCCATCGCACATGATAATGATGAGTGCCGATTGATGGCAACGGCGCAAATATGTATCAGTGACATAATGTAGCTACAGGGGGTGGGGAGGGGCACATACTCTCAATAAACGGATTGTAAATAACAATGAAAAACAAACAAAGTGAAGGGCTCTACGAAAAAAAAATAGTACTTGCTCAGTCGGGCAGGCAATCATTATTATATTTACCTGCCCAATAGCAAAATCCACTTGCCCTCAATTTTCAGCTAGTAATGCCATTGACCTTTAGAATATGCATGCATACTAATAAATCACAATTTCTCACTTGAAATATGTTACATAGCATATTAACATTTACATACTAAATCATAATTCTCGTTCAAATTCTGAATTAAATGCACTATTTTTGACAGGTCAACAAACCAAACACTAGCCGAATTGGGCAAGTGAAATGAATGTTGACTTGCCCTGGGTTAGAGCTAGAGGGCAAGTGGGTCTGTAGAGCCATGGAACGACGTTTGAATATTAATTCCTAATTTCATCCTTGACAAGGCAACAACAATAATCGCTTTCTCATAGTTCAGTTTTGGTATAAAGGGCGCTACACAAAAACAAATTTTTTGTGAGATAATGAAAAACTG